>JAJEJO010000874.1:2028267-2123324 GCA_020662805.1 Glaucomys volans
CCTCTTGTTCCTTGTATTCTTGATAATAACATTCTAATTGGGGTGAGATGATATCTTAGGGTAGTTTTGATTTGCATTTCTCTTATTACTAGAATTTAAATTTTAGTAGAAAATAGACTACATTAGGAGTTAAAAAATAACTCTATTAAAAATGGTATTAAATTAAAATATTGCAGATCCTATAGATTAAGAACTTATGCCAACTCTATAAGCTGTGACATAAAGTGAAAAAACTTCTACTATGTTGCTGTAAATTAATTTGGTTATATCTCAAGGAGATGATACATTCAGACCTCCTAGCATTATCTACAACAGGATAAAATATTGCCTAGAATCTCTTGGATGCTAGGCTGGCTTATAGATATGTGGGAAAAGGCTTGTTCAGACATGTGTTCAAGAACCATAATCACGTGGTTATTACATTGCACTTAGATCAGAATCTCTTGGCTTATCTGAAATTGTACACTCTTCTGATTTCTAATTTATAAGTCAAAAACTGCATTAACAGGGCCTAACTTGCTTTAGAGAAACTGGCTAGGAATTGATATCTCTCAACCAATCCAAAAAGCTGTATGGATTTAAGAAAATAAATAAATTAATAATTAGAACACTACACCCATGATTCATTAATCCAATTCTGGTTTCACAAGACTCATGCTCCTTCCTTACATTGATTAACATTTGGTCTCATTCCTTCCTTTCACTGCTGATGGCTTATTCTTTCTAGTCAAGTATTTGTGCTGTGATTTTTCTGGGAATTTTTGGAACTTGCAAGTGAGCATCATTCCCTTGACCCTCTACTCACACTTTGACCACTACCTGGAATTTTCTCTATAATCTCTGCAATGACCTACTTCACACTATGACTTTTACAAGAAACATCCTGATGACCCCATTTTACATAAATAAAGCAATAAAATAAAAACACAAACTTGCATGTAAATTGCCTTTCATTTTTTGGTCTTCGCAATAAAATAAATTGGCCCTAGGGTACTACTATACATGCATTCATAATGAGATAGACTCGAAACTTCTAAGGTAACCTGATCAAGGTAATACCAGCAACTCCAAATTCTATTACTATCAAAGAATATTGTCTTCCATGTAAATGAATGGCTAACATTTATTTACTTTCACTTCCATTTTGTACAGAAACAGAAACAATAAAAATTAGATGAGGTAAGCCAATATTTCCATCAGTAAAATCTACTTCTTTAAGAATGAAGTGTAAAGTGATGTAGATTCAATATGCCTCAAGTATATCAATTATTTCAAAAATACAACAGAATTTGTTATCTTGATGACATAGGTCCAGTATCTTGACAAGGCACCAGTATGTTAAATAACATGATTTTATGAGGCTGAAACATAGAAATAATAATTATAATAACTTTTTTTACTGTTATCATAGCAATCACAAAGTACTTTAATATACGTATTTCTAGACGTTCAAAGTCATGTGCAGGAGTTATCATTGCTCACATTTCATAGATGCAGAAGGTGAGGATTAGAGCTTAAGTAACTGAAGGTTCACAGAAAACATGTAGCAGAGTCGCAGGTTCTAACAGCAGGACTTGGACTGGACAGGTAGATAGAATTTGTCAGCTCCACACCAAATGGCCCTAGACCACTGTGACCATTTTCTTCATCCTTTTGTCTGATTACTCAGTCAGCTATCTACTCTTCTTGTTGCCAGAGAACAGTAACAGTTATTTCTTCCTGCTGCCAGTTGTCATCATCTGTTTCTATTCTATGAGCTGGAAAATCAGATAATCAAGCTTGCTGAAAATTGGACATGAAACAGATTAAATAGCATCTAAGGAAGGGCTTCTTTATGGAGTCAGTCAAGTTCATGGCTTTGGTGCACAAGTCAAAGACTGACTATCAGGGTGGATTATGAGCTTTCCACAACAGTATACTGGATTGTGGCAGATTTTAGAAGGGACTGCTTTAAAACCTGGTCCCTGGGCAGGTGAATTGTGACTATATTTATATCTTTGCCTTTGAGTGAGCAACAATAATGTACTAACAGTGTGCCTTCTCCCCTCATGCCACACAAATCTCTTCTGCCCGCACTGTACTTTAATCCATTTCTCAGATGAACCATCAATGAACACATGAACTACTTCCTCCATGTGGTTGCTATTCAAAGCATGGGCCTCAATCCAGTGCCAGTCTCTGAGCTCTTATTATCAGTCAACAAAATAAGTATAGAAAGGAAGTGTTAGTATTTGGATACAATTACAGCAATTTGCCACTGATGTTATATTTTATTATATATTTAAAAAGTATATATGTATGTAAATATATATATGTGCCAATCTGTTACATGCCAATACTTTTATACATGCATATATATATATGTGTGTGTGTGTGTGTGTGTGTATTTATTTATATATATATATATATATATTTTTTTATTTTTTTTTTTTTTTTTTAAATCCCTACCAGAGAGAATTTGAGAGGCAGTCCTTGGTAGGTCTACAAGTAGAGTGCTAAAGAATAGCAAATGCATTCTACTGTCAAGTACAATAAATTAGAAAAATAAAATCATTTTTCAAAAAGAATAGACAAAGAAAGATTATGAGAAATCTTTCTGGTGTATAAGCCTGCCAGAGAACAAGACACCAACTTTTCAAAAACTGACCTGACTTGTTTCTCCCACTTATTTTGTTTAACTCTGAGGATTAGCAAAAATTTCTCAGTCTGTTTTGATGAGATTAATCAAGTCCAAATTAAATAGAGGTTTGAAAAGTCTGGACTTCAGGGACCATGAGAAATCATATTTAAGCCATTAAGTAACAATGTTAGAGAGTAATTAAAATAGTAACTTCAATATCATATTCAACTTTCTGGATCTTTACAAGTCTAATGCAGTTGATTAATTAATCCTTAGCTAATTTTATTGTACACATAATGTATTTGGATTTATGTGACAATAATTTCAAATATGGACTTTGCAGATAATCAGGCATCATAAACAAAAAAAGTGTTTATCAAATTCTATTCCTGGTCATGCTAAATATGATGCTAATTATTTACTTTTTGGGGATGTTTATTTTGATTTGTTTTGGTTTGGTTTTATAGATCTTTGGGATGAACCAGTGAATAAGACAACCCAATCCTCTGGCTTTGTAGAGTTTATGTTCTAGCAAAGAAGAGATGGAGACAATAAACAAGAGATTGTAAAATAATTGATCTAATGGCATGATTGAAGGTGATAAGTGGTACAGATAAAGGAAACAGTAGAGTACGACAATGAGGCTGAGTACACCCTGGGTGTAAGCAGAAGCAGGATAGGTAACAGGGCAGCTGGGGCAGGTTTTTGAAACACAATTTTCAACCAAAGTCTTGAGCAAGATCTCAACAAAAAGTTGGAACTAGACAATTCCTTGTAATAATCCTCTCCAGATTTCATTGTATATTTTCTTAAAAGACCCTCATATTTCAATGAATGTAGTTTATGTAATATCTATGAGCTAAATTTATTAGAATTCACAGTGTGCTCTAAGAACTGAGTTTTAAAACCAAGAAGAATCTAAACAAATAAAAAATGTGTTTCATGTGTGTACATGGCTGAGAGTTTCAGCCATAAAGCCACAAATCTCCACCTTTAACAGAAAAACTTTATTTTTTGAATTGAGACAAGGGAGACACATGAGTTTCAGGCTGTCATCTCAAAGACACATAATTAGATCTTTTTCTCTTTTCTTCTTTGCACAATAGTTTTATGTGGCAGAAAAACTGGAAAATATAACCTTCCCTCCCAAGGCAGTTTTTTTCTTGTGCTTTCTGAAAGGCAGAAAGACTGAAAGGAAGTTAAAGATAGTGCTAAGAAATCACAAGTGGAAAAACCACATAATGGTCAAAGCCTTCCTAGTTTGAAATCCCATTCTTCTATGGAGTCACCAAAGATTTGTTGGGAAACCAACTGTTGACACTCCAGAGCTGAGAACAAAGACATGAAGGATCTCACTTACAAGCAAGGACTTAGGTTTTGATAATAAAATTTCTCATTTGATATGGAGAGAAAATTCATCTAGGAGCAATTTGTGATATGCAAATTTAGAAATTAGTGAGAAAAGTACAGGAGATACATAAGCAACTGTTTCTTTAAATCTTGCTCTGTAATGTGACATCTATACAAATAAAATAATTCTATGCTGAAAGTTCTACATAGCTATGAATATACAGAATTATTTAATATTTACTTTTATCTACAAGTCTTTTTTCTTTTTTGGCCTATGTAAACATCACTTGATGGTTTGGACCGCGAAAACAAAATTTCATACTACAGAGTCTAGTACATCAAATTTCAAAATCTCTCTCTTCAGAAATGATTCTAAAAACTTTGCAAATCAAATTTTCCCACTGGATTGACTTCCTTAGTATTTTCATAGGGATTGTGACTAGCCTGGCATTTTGATATTTATGTGGAAACTAATTTGAATGACCAATTCTTATTTAGTTTGTCCAAAACAAGGGGGGCGGAATTCAAAGACCACTTGATTTTTTTCTTTCGACATTTCAAAAATGTGTTTGATCTATTTCCAGGGAGGAAAAATACCTTAGATAATAGAAAGAACATGATTTCTGAGTGTTCTAAAAATTTCTATTTGTTTTCAAGTACTTGAATTTTCTGGGAGGGGAAGAGTCCTAATTTTTTAATCATCAGGAGATTTTGTGATAACTGTTCAATATTTCTGTTTTTTTTTCCAGAAGAAAAAGAACACAAATCACAGATTAAGATAAAAAATTGCAGACAAAAAGTTTGCTATTGTGCATCAAAGAAAGGCATGAAGAAGTTTTAACAAAAGTGCCGTGATTCCCATTTGTATATATTGTCAACACGGCAATCCCAGCTGTGCTCAGATACCTCTAGAGCTTGGTGCACAGCTGTGACATTATAAAAGGAACTCGATTGCCAATCAGAGCTTGGCTTGAGAGATTCATTGTCCAAGCCATTCTCTAACACAGCTTCTGGAACTCTGTGTCTGCTTCAGTTACTGTCTCCACGAACAACCCTATATTGTGCAACTAAAGGCATTATAGAATGTCCCCATTATACTTGGTTGTATATTGTTAAATACTTTTTAAAGTTCAACAGTGTGTTCTTTCCCTCTATAGTTCTCTCCTTGAATAGATGTGAGAGGTAGTCTGTTGGAGAGCTATAACACAAGTCATTTATGTTTCTATAGTAATCAGGAGTTTTGTTCATGGTTAATATCCATTTAGCCCCTTTCCAAAGAAAAATAGTTTCAAGTGACAGAGTAGTAGTACCAAAAACACAATCACAAAATAAGCCAGTATGCCATTAATATTCTTTGTAAGTGAAATCTCATTTGCCTGATGTATTCTGTGAATATGTCACCAGATGGCAGCTTCCCCAAAACGTTGGGTCTCTGAAATTGTAGCCCCCCCATAAACACCTTCAGTGGAACATATTTCTGATCCTTATCTTACAGAGTCACAATATGCACCCACATTTCCAAATTCTAAGAACTTCTGGAATAAAGAATATTCTAGAATGAATTGCTTCGCTAGAGAACCCATCTGTATATAATATTAAACAATAGCCCAGTGCTTCACGTAACACAAGTGGGAAACGGATTTGAAGTATTGTTCACGCGCAAAATACCTTTTGTTGTACTCAAAAGTTGCATTAGATCAAATGAATAAAAGGAATTTTGTGATTCTACCACATACCAGACACCAAGCTACAAGATCTTGAACATTCCATGGTACGAATTGTAGCAGGTTAATGCATTCTGAGTAAAATTCTGCCTTTCAAGAAAATTTACTATATGCAACTTATAATATTATGTAATGATATTTACATCTAAAGATGCAGAGAAGTCATGTATGAAGAAGTCGCATTCCAAGAATAAATCTGAATATGCTGTAAGATACAAAGCTGTAACAAATATGTTTATCATCAGATAGTATCTTCAAAGTTCAAAATATAATAAGTTCCTTGTTCTCATCCAATCAATATCCCTCACTTTAAGTATAGGCTTTAATTTTTTTACCATATGTCTTAGAAAAAAATAAGGGGAAGGGGCACCATTACTTGACATTTTTTCTTTAAATGTAAGATTTTTATTGTACAGTTTTTAGCTTTTACTCTATTTTGCACTGTTCTTAGCATGTCATGTCTATTGACACATTTATTATTCACAAAAAGTCTATGAAGTATGAATTCTTATCATCTCTATTTTAAGGTAAAATAGATCAAAGGTACAGGTGGTTAAGCTACCTTGTCCAAGGACACATAGCTCTTCATCAAAGGAAAAGGAAGGGTCTGAGCTCACATCCCATTGACTTCAGCACCCATACTCCTAACTACTACCCAATGCTACCTAACTGCTTTGTTCTACTTGTAGAGACCTTAATATGTTACTATGATTGCTTCTTGAGTAGTCAAATAATAAGGAAATAAATTATAGGAATGTTTGAATTCTATCAGAATGCAGAATGAGGTTGTTTTCAATGAAAATAATCTTTGCTTCATCTTTTGATCTATAGCACTTCAGTAATTTAATGAAGACCAAAAACTCATAAGCTTTCTTTGTTTTCTGAAGTCTTTCCTAGTCAAAGGTAGTTTCACAAAAAGCAGAGATAAACTTGCTTGTTGCTTCATAGGATCTTTCAATCACATTTATTCAAGTGGATAAAACATGAACCCAGAAAACAATGGTATAAATACTATATACATCCATCTTACAGGTGATTCTTTTACAAATAGCTTCCATCATTCCTTTTCTAGATGCAAGAGTTAGGTACCTTTATTTATGAGATTGGGATCTGTGTATCTAATCTGAAGACTGCAATGTTCCTCACATTTCTTAAGTAAAATCATGTACTTTCATGATACTTAATAGGCTAAATCCTCCAAATTCTATTCATTTAAGATAAATTCAAAAATTTTTTAAAAGATTATAAGCATTTTCATAATTTAAGTTTTCTGCATAAATATAAATATGCAAACACAGAAAAACATTTTCCTGAATTTTTATGAACTAAAGTTACATTCCAATTGGGAGAAACAATAATTTGCATCCCAAAGCAGAAAATTCTATGGAACAACCCTTGATTTGTGCACATTCTATATACAATGCATATGCTAACAAAACCTAAAGAATACAATATACCAGACAAAGAGAAAATCCAATGTGATTTGGTACCTTTTGCAATAATTTGGAAGATTCTGAAAACCTTGTCTTTAAAAATTCTAATTCAAGTATCTCAGAAATAGTGTTTGAAGGGAGGAACTCCTTAGAAAAAAATGCCTATATGTACATATACTTAGGATAATATTGTATTTAGTCCATATTACGAGTATATGTAATTGTTTTTTATTTCTATGGCATTTTTATTGGACATGTGTGTGGGGATATATGCCTGCATGTCTGTGAAAAGTTTAAAGATAAATTAGCTTGGGCTTTTAATCTCAGATCAAAGAACCTTTACCATGACAACTGCAATTCTGAAACAATTCCCCAGTGAATGGTTAAAAGGATATCTACCTATCTATATATTATTTTTTTCCTTTTACTCATGAGAAGCAAATGTTATTTGAGGGTTTAGAGACCAATCCAGAAATCCCTTATCCATTGTACAATAAGAAAAATGTACTGAATCTCATTTTTGTTTTCCTACAAGTTTATCAATTTTTGATTATGCTTTCACTGCTTCAAGTAGCAGAGTTTCAAGCCAAAGCCTTTGTAATCTATTTCAACCCAGCAAAGCTATCATCGTGCTTTCTGAAAATAATGGCTTCCACAAGATGGTTATAATAGATCATCCTGAATTAGAAATCCTTTATGCAATCTCTTTCAAAGCAAGTGAGTGATCTGAGATGGAGTGCAGGCCTGCCTTTTTGTTCAATTCACTGTGTCACACGTTTTCAATTCAACAAAGTTTCCTAAGTACTTATCCTGTGCCAGGCACTGTTCTGAGTGTGAGTGGTAAAAAAAAAAAAAAAAGCTGTTGTTATGTATCGTCTATCTTATGCTCCTTTTAAGAAGATGGGCATCAAAAATGATTTTATTATAGATGGCACATGCAGTAACATCATTGTATATAATATTTAGCAACATCCAAGAGATTAGAAGAATCCCGATGGAGGGTGCAGACAAGAAATGACATAAAATGATACCTGGGATGAGTTGTGAAGGATGAATAAGTTTTTTTTTAAATTTCAAAGATATTATTTTTCCCATAACTATGATTAGTTATGGGAAACTAACAGACTTAGCACAGAGATAATGCTTCTATCCTTGGATGGGAGCAATATTAAAGTTTAATATTTATAATATCCTCAGACAAAAATTTTAAACAATTGATGTGAACATTTTAACCTCATTTTAATGATTTTGTATTGTCAATGGTAATAACTGATGAGGTTTTTGGGGGTAAATTTGCATGTAAAGCAATAAGATTTAGCTGTTCAATTAACTTAGAGAATCTGAAAAAGAAATAATCAGGGATGTAAAGTCTAAGAAAAAAGTGTCAAGGATCCATATGCCCTGACTTATGTAAAGTAACTGGATCTTCACTAAATAAAACATCTACTGAGTAGCTGGTCTATGCAAGAGACCATTCCAGACTTCTAGAATATCAAAATGAAAGCAATTTCATTTTAGAGTTTGCAGTGTGATTAGGAAGATAGCTTGCCTAGTCATGGTTATGTGGTTAAGGACTATAGCAGAGATAACCCAGAAAACCATAGGGAGGGACACTAACAAAGAAATGGAGGGCCAAGCAAGACTTCATGGAAGAAGGGATGTTTGATGGTAAGGATGAAAGAAGCTGGAGGTGCAGCTTAAATAAAGAAAACAGCACATACTGATGCTGTGATACAGGAGACCAGACTGACCACTAGCAATTTCAAAGAATGTAAGATATGGAGACATATTTCTTGGAGGATCATCCAGGAAGAAAAACCATATAGCATTTAATGCTATGGATCTTTTGTTCTTAGTGGGTGAAGTTATTCACTTAAAGTAAAAAATCCTATTACCCATATGGGCAAAATAAGTTTATTACTACATACCAAACACAACTTCTTAGGTATTGGTTGATGCATTTAGATATGGGGATCCCAAGGCCTTGTCTAGGACCTCAAGTTAGGGATTGCCATGTTTGATTAGTGGTGTCTGCTTCT
Source organism: Glaucomys volans (assembly GCA_020662805.1). NCBI lineage: Eukaryota > Metazoa > Chordata > Mammalia > Rodentia > Sciuridae > Glaucomys > Glaucomys volans. Next base: position 2,037,434 of record JAJEJO010000874.1, read on the forward strand.
CCTCAGGGAATAAAGAGTATAGATTCTGAACCTAATCTCTTAAGAAACTGTTTAGTTTGCTTTAAGCTAAGTTCTATGGAAACAAAATCCATAATATCAATGATGGCTAACATTTATTAGGCACTTACAACATGCACTTCATCAATGAAGGACTTCACATGTATTAATTCATTCAATCCCCACAACCACCTAGTGAGGTGGAACCTAAGCACAAGAAAAATCAAGAAGTATGTGCAAGGTGGTCAGTTAGTGAGGCTTCTCAGCCTGGCATTTGACTTTAGGGGAAGTGCTCTTGTCAGTTGTACAATAGAATCTCGTCGTCAACTGCCCAAGCTAAATTATTAATAGGACAATTCCATCTATATCAGTAATACCCTCAAGAGTAGTAATACATGTTTAAATATTGTGCAACTGAATCATCAACAGGATACATGAAGACAAAACAATCTTTCTTTAGCACCTCTTCTTTGGAGTCAACCTGAGTTGTTCTTAACACTGTAATTCTAAATCTGTGTTTTAAACTCTTAATACTCTATATTTCCATTCTACATGTTCACTAGTTTATACTTTATATACTCTGTACTCTGACACATTTCACTTTGGTGTGTCTCAAATGTAAGATAAGAAAAGGGGGTATGATTTAGGAATTTCATGGCCTTCAATTTCAGTGTCTACAATTCGGCATAGGCAACTCAATGTCTCTCAAGTTTCAGGATCCTCATTTCTAAAATGGAAATAAAATAGAAAATATCTGACATTCTCTGTAAATTCAACAAGATAGTGGAATAGGATTTCCTGGTTCTTATATGCACAGAATTATCCATTGGAACAACTATCTTTGCACAAAAACACCTTCACAAAAGGTAAGGAGACCAGGTAAGAGATGACAGACCTGAGCATAGCACAGAAATACCATCATGGGCTGCATGATGACAATGTTTTGGTCAATGACAGGCCACATATACAACTGTGTTCTTCTAAGGTTATAATTGAGCTGAAAAAATTCCTGTTTCTTACTAACACAGTAGCCTTGAATCACACCACAATGTGTTACCCACATGTTTGTGTGATTCTGGTACAAACAAACCTACTGTGCTGCCAATCATATAAATGTATATTTATATGGTTTTCTATAGTACATGATACTTGATACTTGATAGAGCAAATGACTATACTACCAGTATATGTATTTACTATACCATATCTTTTATTATTAGAATATACTCCTTCTACATATAAAAACAAATATATCATAAAGTTGGATGCCATGGTATGTCTGTAGCAACTTCATACATTTCCTGTTGATCATGTCCCTTGAGTACATCAAAAGATAATCAAGTGATTGATCTATGCCATCTAGGTTTATGTAAGTACATACTATAATGTATATACAGTGACAAAATCATACAGCAATGCATTTATTAGAATATATTCCCCTTGTTAAGTGATGCATGATTGTAAGGAAAGAAGTATTGAAGAATGTAGGAAGGATGGATTTATATTACCCCATTACACCTCCTCAACCACAGGCAGCACAGCACAGACAGAAATACCCTCCAGAGCTGGGCACAGAGGAGTACTTCTGTATTTTCAATGACTTGGGAGCCTGAGACAGGAGGATTTTAAGTTTGAGGCCAGTCTTGGCAACTTAGCAAGATCCTGTCTCAAAATAAAATGAATAAATAAAAGGGCCTGGATATGTACCTCATTGATAATGTGCCCCTGGGTTCAATCCCCAGACCAAAATAATCGTAATAATAATAATAGTAACAACAACAACAAAAATGCAAACACACGTACCCACCCTCCAGGTGGTAGAAGGAGAAGGATATGAGATCCAGGTTTCATTTCAGAGACCAATAACTTCCCAATAAAACCCAGGTCCAAGAAGACCTGCATGGCCTTGAACTCCAGGCTGCTTTTGAGGAATGAGCCTTCAGACTTGACTTGGCGCTAGGTTGGATCCCATGGCCATAAGTTCCATGTCTGCCTAGCATACTTGGTATATGGGGTACCACAGTGCTGGATGGACTCCAGTATCCCCAGATTCCCAGCTGGCCCCAGTGCCAGACTGACCCCATCAAACTGGACTTAGGGTCTGCCCCAGTGCCAGGTAATCTCCCACAGAATTGGGCTAGTTTTGTCCCAAGGCCAAGACAGTTCTAGTGACCCATACTCTGGGCTGGCTCCCACGTCTCCAGACTTCAGGCTTACTCTAGCCCCAGGCCAGTCCCTGCAGCCCAGGTTCATATTACACACCAGCCCAGAGTCAGCTGGGTGTACATCGCTGCTTTCACACCTGCCCTAGGGTCCACACCAGTGATCCTGACATCAGATACCATTACATCACCTGTGGACACAAACTCCAGGCCTGCCCAGTGCCAGATTGGTCCCCTTGGATCTATTCTCCAAGCCTGCCACTTTGGTGCCAAATTCCAGCAGACCCATGCACATGTCTGCTCAAGGAGATCCAGAATCCAGGCCCTTACCAGTAGACTCTATCCCTTGAGAGGCCCCTATGGACACCTCTATGGACTCAGTTCCAGGTCCATTCCCATGTCATACCCCTTCAGACTCAGGCCCAAGGACTACACCAGCACTAGGTTAATCCCCATGAACCAAATTTACAGGCCAGTCCTGAAGATACAGATTCAGGCCACCCCTCAAGATTCAGTCCACAGTTTTAATTTAGTGGTCCGGGTTTCAGGCCCAATTCCACCAACTCAGGTACCAGGCCAGCAAATGCTAGATGGCTTGCCCAGAATTTCTGAATGGGCTGATTAGAGAAATTTCCAAGACAAAGGTAGTTTTCAAAGACTGATATAAGTTCTGATTTCTTCAAATGGGCAGATATCAACATGGAAAAAAAATGCAAAAACAAAGAGATATAATACCACCCAGAGAATGCAATAATATAACAACTGACCCTGAAAAAATTGGAGATATACAAACTGTCTGAAAAAAAGTTCAGATAAATGCATTAAGAAAATTCAGCAAATTTCAAGAAAATTTAGAGAAAAAAAGTCAACAAAATCAGGAAAATAATGAACATTCCAAGTTAGAATTTAACAGAGAGAAGAGAAATACAATGAGAGAAATAAAAATGTAATATTAAGCATTAGCAACAAAAGAGATTGAGAAGAGAAAATATATAAACATGAAGACAGATTTTTTGAAAACATACAATTGAAGGGAGAAAATAAATGAAAATAAATGATAAAAACCTCACAATATTAATGAGATGCCATCAAAAGGGCAAATATTCAAATTAAAGAAGTTTAATGAAAGATGTTAGAGAGGTCATTTAAAGAAATAGAAAATTTTCCAATTTTGGAGAAAGATACAAATATTCAGGTATAGGAAAGTCAAAGATATAACTTATATTTCAAGAAACTAGAAAAAGAACAAAATCAGCCTGGCATTAGAAGGATGGAAATAAGAAAGATCAGAGCAGAAATAAATAGAAATTGTAAAAGCAATAAAAAATCAATAAAACTAAAATTGTTTTTTTGCAAAATAAGCAAAGGCAAACTTAGCTGGACTAAAAAACCAGAGAAGACTGGTTTTACTTATTAGAAAACTCTAATAAACAAAATCAGACATTAAAGAGGAGATATTACAAGTGATATTAGAGAAAAACAAAGGGTCACAGGAGACAAAATTTATAATAATTATATGCCAATGAATTGGATAACCTGGAAGAAATGAATAAATTCTTAGTAACATATATCCTATCAAGACTGAATAAAGAAAACAATTAAAAATCTGAACAGACCAATAAAGAATAAAGCAAATGAATTAAAGAGATTAAATAAAGAGTAATAAATTATCTCCCTTCAAAGGAAAGAACAGGACCTGATGCCTTCATTGACGAATTCTATCAAACATTTAAAAAATAGTACCAATATTTCTAAAACTCTTCCTCCCAAATCAAAGATACTTCCAAACTCAGTTTATGAACCCAGAATTACCCAGACACCAAACCCAAATAAGAAATGAAAACTACAGGCAAATGTCTATTAAATATAGATGCAAAAACTATCAATAAAATACTAGCAAGCTGAATTCAACAGCATATTGAAAAGATAATTCAGTGTGATAAAGTACATCCTTAGGGATGTAAGAATGGTTTAATAATGGCAAATCTGTAAGTATGATACACCATATTAACAGAAAGAAAATCAAAAAATCAATATGATCATCTCAATATGCACAGAAAAAACATGTGAAAAGGTTCACCATCCTTTTATGATAAAATCTCCAACAAATTTGATATAGAAGGAATGGATCTCGAAAAATAAAGGCCATTTATGAGTAACTCATAGCTAATATCAGACTTAAGAGTGAAAAGTTGAAATTTTTTCCTCTTAAATCAATAAAAGCACAAGGATGCCCACTCTCACCACTTCTCTTCAACATAGTGCTGACAGTAGTAGCCAAAGTTGATATGCAAGGGAAAGAAACAAAAAACATCCAAATTGGAAAGGAAGAAGTTAGCTGTGCTTGCAGATAACAAGAAAAAAAAAATATGTACATACCTTAATGATTCTATCAAAAAATTGTTAGAATAACATATTCAATAAACTAACTTAAACCTACCAAATCAGCAGACTAAAATCAGTATTTCTACACACTAACAATAAACTCAAAAAATAAATCAAGGTTTCCCCTTGATCCTGTTTAAGATAGCTACAAAAAATACGTAGGAATAAATAATATTAAAGAAACAAAATATCTATACACTGATAAATATGAAACAATGATTAAACAAATAAATGGAAAGATCCCATGCCCATGGATTGGAAGAATTAAGATTACAATTTTGTACTACCCAAAACATTCTCCAAATGCAAGGCAATCCCCATCAGAATTTCAGTGGCCCTATTCACTGAAATAGAAAATGTTTTTTCTAAAACGTGAATGGAACCAAAAGAGAACAGGAATAATCAAAGCAATCTTGAGCAAAAGGAACAAAACTGGAGGCATAATAATACCTGACTTCAAAATATACTAAAAAGTAATACTAATCCAAACAACACGGTAGTGTTATGAAAACACACAGATGGGACAATGGAACCGAATAGAGGATCCAGATATAAATTCATACACTTACGGTCATTTGACTTTTGACAAAGATTTTAAGAACATACAAAGGGAAAAGGACAGTTGTCTCAAAAAATGATGTTGGGATTACTGGATATTCACATGCAAAAGAATGAAAATAGAATTTTATCTCATGCTATAACCAAAAATCAACTTAAAATAGATTAAAGACTTAAGATTTGAATTATGAAAGTTTTATGAGAAAACAGAGGAATGGTCTATGATATTTTCTCTGGACAATAATTTTTGGATATGATTCCAAAAGCACAGACAACAAAATTAGACAAATAGAATTGCACCAAAATAAAAACCTTTTAACAACCAAGGAAACAATCAACAGAGGACAAAGGGGAGAAAATATTTACAAACCATACATCTGATAAGAGATTAAAATCCAAAACATACATGGAACCCAACTCAACAGCAAGACAATGAATAACTCAATTTAAAAATGGGCAAAGGACTTAAACACACATTTCTCAAAAGAAGATATACAAATAACAAGAAGATATATAAAAAACTGCTCAACATCATTAATCATAAGAAAAATGTAAGTTAAAATCACAATGAGATATCATCTCACACCTATTATAATGGTTTTTATAAATAAGGTGGCAGATGAGTACCAGCAAGGATGTGGAGAAAACGGAATGGCTAGGTATCGGTGATGATAACATTAGTTAGTGCAGCCACTATGGAAAACAGATAGAAGCTCCTCAGAAATTTAAAAATAGAACTGCTGTGTGACGTAGCATTCTAGTATGTCAGATATCTGCACTCATTGCAGCACCATTCACAACAACCAACATGTATAATCAGCCAAGGTGTCTATCAATGGAGGAATGGGTGGAGAAATAGTATATACCATGGATTAATATTCAGTCCTGAAAAGGAAGGAAATCCTGTTCTTTTTAACTACGTGAATAAACCTGGAGGGCATTATGCTAAATGAAATGTTAGGTATAGAAAAAGATATACTGCTTGATTTCACCTACATGTTGATTCTAAAAAAAGTTTAACTCATAGAAGTAGAAAGAAGCTGGGGAGGTAGGGTTGGTAGATTTGTGAAAATGTTGGTCAAATTTTCATTTGAATAGAAGGAGTAAGTTTGAGAGATCTATTGCACAATATGGTGACTACAGTTATTTACAATGTACTAAAAGTGCTCTTAGCAAATTTACTTAATGTTAAATGGTATCACCATGAAAATCATAACTGAGCGCACATGCTAATTACTTCAATCTACCCATTCCACAATATATATTACATAATATCATATTTATGCAATATATGCAAAAGTTGCTATTTTTAAGATAAATTTTTAAGAAAAGACCCTATACTTATGCAGGTAAGTTAAAAAGAAAATGAAACACCAAAATATTTAGCACTGTGACTGAAATACAGTGTGCCTTTCCAAGTGGTAATTACATTAATTACTATTGCTTCTTATGTGTCTTTTCAAACATGAATAAATTTGTTTCATAGTCCATTTTCTGTTATTATGGTAAAAAACTGATGGCTAGGTAATTTATTTAAAAAATAAAAGATTTGTTCAGCTCACAGTATTGGAGGCTGAAAGTCCAAGACTGAGCAGCCCTACCGTTTTGCTTTGGTGAAGACTGAGTCACATTGGAAGCATCATGGCAGGAGTGTACACAGGAGGAAGAGAGCAATCGTGTGGAAGACAAGGAGACAGATTCAGGAGCCAGGTTTACTCTTTTTATAGCATCCTGCTCTTATAGGAACTAAACAGGCATCCTTGAAAACTACATTAGCGGCCCCCAGTGACTTAATCTCTTTCCATCAGGCTCCACCTCTTACAGTTTCTACTACCTCCTGACACTGCCACACTGAAGACCAGGCTTTAGCACATGAACTTTTAGCACACACACTCAAACCATATCCAAACCATAACAGCTAGGGTACTATTTTAAATATAAAATTTATATTTTTATTTATTTAAATATATGTGTGTGCACAATATATATGCAACTTTTCTATAATAATTTAATATAAAAAGATTATTTGATATGTTTTTACAGTAAGGAGTTTCCATTTTTAATTTATTACCATGACTTTAAATTTTGCAGGAAATGGGTAGTTTGGATGAATAACAAGAAGAAAAGATTCTGAATATGAAGAGGATTTTCAGAAGAAGTTCGTATGGATCATATAGCTCTATACCATTCTTTGAGACTATGATATGTTTAAATATTGGGGTTCTTTTCCATTTTTGTATAATCTACTAAATATGCAGTTACTCAATATTGTACAGAATATTTGGGATATTTAGACATTTCTAAATGATAGGATTTTTTAAAGGAGCATGATGAAATATCAATACATATTTGCTTATAAAGTCATTTTTTAGACCAATAAAGGTGTTTGTTGGAATATTTCACAATTGTTATTTATAAATATAAAATACAAACATAGAAAATAAATAACATGACTATTCAAAATATGATATTAAAATATTTTTGAGGGATATCATACATATTTTTCAGATTGACATTTTCACACTGTTAGTGTTTTTATTTCATAGTAGGTAGTGTGTCAGAGGTATATTTTGCTATATTATAAGTTCTATTAAGTATGGAGTTAATGGACTACCTACATTCAAGCTATTATTTTATAAATTAATGAAAATATTGTCTATCCTCATAATTGAGAATCATAGACTACAAGGTTTGAATTTGCATATCTACAATATTGACACATAGATAATCCTGTTAATTTTTAATTGCTTATTGTTTGTCTCTAGTTAAACAAAATTTTCCTAGCACAAAAGAAAAAAGACTATTTTCTCATTTTGTTTTTGTTCAATGAAATTATGACTTGTTCTTGTGAGTCAAATACTCAAGGAAATATTTAAGAGCAAAAGATCCCCTTTTCCCTTAAAATCTCTCATGCAGAAAGTGGGTTTCTATTCTGTTTGCATCATGTTTGTTTTTCATTTATTAAGTAATACTGAAATTTAGGCCATTTTCTAAGTTATATTTAGGTCATTTCTATAAAATAAAAATAAACTGATAAATTGATAAATTCCTTCTTTGTGATTTCATTTTAACTTGGATGTTGATTATAGGAATTTAAGATATTAGACTTGTATGTACAATATGGCTCCCATAATCACCATTAAAGTCATTAGCTAGGTTTGGCTAACTGAAGCATTTTTCCAATATTAATATTCTTTATATTATTGTAAAAATCTTTATTTCCTCAGACTAAATTTAGACTATATTACTTAAAATAATTTTTTTCAGTCAGTATGTGTGACTTTGTTGAAAATATTGATATGTTTTATTACACGGATTCCAAAACAGGTGGCACCATGCTCTTTCCGTAGCAATAACACAGAACCTGCTTCACTCATTGATTATAATAATTTTAAAATGTTTTCAACTTCATGGAGAGAATGATTATTTATTTTGGTTTTTATGTTTTCCTATCTCTGAGTACCAGGATTTTTAGAATTAATTTTATGCCATTTTAAATATAAACGTATTTGTCATATTTATTTTAAAATTAATGTATTATACTTTGTGTATAAAAATAAAATTTCAATGCCTTTTCATTCTATTTAGCATTCTATTTACTTTAAGTATCAGGCTATTATAATTTATACTTCATATATTTGATATACATAATTTGCAAGAAAAATAATAACCAGCAAGCAATTGAATACCTTGAGAATGCAAGGTTAGTAATATATTGGTAAAGGGATTTTTCTATTTTGGCTCACATATGAGCTATTACATAAGATCATAAAGCAGCAAATTTGTTATTTAAGTAGCTACAAGGATAGATCCAATTTTATTCATACTTAAATAATGTTGGTTTTATGAAAACAAAAGATTCATTATTTATTACACTATTCCTTCTTATTTCCTTTTCCTACATTGCTAAAAAATATGGAGGAATACATTAAGATTAATAAATTAGTCTTAAATCTCCTATGGTCTTTTTTGGTGATTTTAGTTCCCAAGTAAAATGAATATATTTAGTGGACTTAATGGTCTCATTTTAAATGTGTTATGTTTTCATTGTAAATGTCTTTCAATAGAAAGCACTAAATGTCTGCTCAGTATTGGAAAACATCACCTGACTAGAGTGAGTTTCTGTTTACCTCAAGCCTGTAAAAAGATAATTTTTTGCTGTAAGTTTTCCTGGCTAGTCAGAATCAATGTGTAAATAGCAAGCTGGTATATTCTGTTAGGAACTTGATTGCAATGTTGCCTAACTCTGATTCAGAAAAATATTTATGAAAAATAGGCATGTGTGAAATTTAATAATTTCTTTCTAGAACTGAAGTAAATGATTCAAAAATAGCAGCAAGTTGAAATTTGTTTTCTGTGTACATGTACATGAAATAACACTTCATAGCCTCTGACCACTTTTCAGAGTAATGAGGTGGCTTACATAATTTAAGCCTTAGAGATGGTATGTGTATTTTTCTGAAGAACTCATTTAATTAGTTTATTTATTATTATTATTATTTTTTGTTTCTTTTTTCTTTATTTCATTTATTTTGATTCATTGTACACAAATGGAGTGGTATTTCATCATGATCTAGGATAATAAGAAAAAAACTGTAAACACATACAGTTGGTTTAAATTTTCTAGATAAGATCTGTGTATTTATGAATATTTGGGTACCCTTACATATATTCCAAGTGTAACTTAGGTAATTACTGAATTTTTAACAACTAAAATTGTCATGTGTTTTAAGTTATACATAAATAAAATAATGCCTTTGGTTTTCTTACTACTGTATAGGAAGAACTATATCTTCCAGTACAGATGAAAATAACCCTATATAAATTAGTTTTGTAGAATTTTCTTTACATTACACTTTAATTTTTTGAGGCTTAAATACATAATTTCTTCTTTTTAGTAATGTAAGTATTGGATTAATCAATCATCAAAAACATTGCCTACTCAAACTCAGAATATATGCATTTGCATATATGGATTTTAATTTATTTTATAATTTTCCTTGATAGAAAATGAAAACAAACATATTCTATCTTCGATTCTAACACACATAAGTTTCCCACTGGGGAAAGCCTTCTGAATATTTGTATGAGGAACAAAGGGATGTCATCAATTCCACATCAGTGAAATGTACACATCAAACATTTAAAATTCAAGAAAATATACTAACTTACAAGGAAGCCAAAGTATTATTCAGTCTACAACACATTTGGCTAATACTTAGCTCTGGTCCTGAGATATTGCTATCTCAAAGATGGAAAAGGCTAAAGGAAGACAATTTTTTAAAAATAGTATGTATATTTATTGTGTTTATTTTTGGCTATATTTTCTTAGTTTTATTTTGTTTTGTTTCGTGTGGGAAATATACATTTTATGGGCAAAGTCATTTTGGTAGTAAGATGATTTTATCTTTACCAGTACATTCTGGCACCAAATTAGGATTATGAGTAACTCTTTAAAAGCAAAACTAGGGGCCGGGGATATAGCTCAGTTGGTAGAGTGCTTGCCTTGCAAGCACAAGGCCCTGAGTTCAATCCCAAACACCGCCCAAAAAAAAAAAAAAAAAAAAAAAAAAAAAAAAGCAAAACTAGTCACTTATAGAAAATGCACCTACAACTCATACTTAAACCCACATTCTTATCTCCATTCAACCCCACCCAAGGAAGAGAAGAAAGCTAAAGCCCCGCTGACATCTAGCTAGTTTCCTCTCAAGTGGGCGCCTCTCTGCCCATGGCTTCTGTCTCTGCCACTCTTTCCTCATCTTGGCTTCACATTTCTTCTAGACTAAGCAAGGTTTTAAAGCAGACTACAGGTTGGGGAACTGCCAAGTCAGCTGCGGCACTACAAGGTAATCTACCCCACGGTGTCACAAATAATTCATTTCTGAATAGCTCATTATACTCCCTCTAAATTAGCAAGATTTAGAGGTGACCTAAAACATACTAAAAAAACTCATCTGGTATAAATGTTAAGCCAAATCCAAACCCAGACTCTTACCTAATGTGGCTTAATATATTGCTACCTTGAAAGTTTTATTCTTTCCTCAAAATCTATATATTCCTGACATCCAACTAGTTTTCTAGTTAAAAATCTTCCTAGTTATAATGTAAACACTGCATATTATAGAATGAAGTGATGTCTGGTGGTGCAGTACTCTCCCTTCCCCACCTCAGACAAGAATATAGTTTTCTCTCAATCTCAGGTGTCCCACTTGAGGAAAGGAGGGAATGTGGCTTGATGTTACATGGGTGCCAATGCAATTTAGTTTATTTATTCTTCTTCTGCAGTGGCCTCTTCTCTAAAAACCAGTGTCATCAGCAGTTTCACAAAAGGCATATTAGAACTTCTTGATTAGACTTTTTGTAATATCTGCTAATTTTTCCTCACCACTTAACCCATGGAGCACCACTGTCCAGGTAACACACTCCATCCAGGGTAAGGAATGTTTTTCGCTTTCTAACCTCTAGTTGGCAGACCTAAGGGTTCTTTCTATTAAAGAGGACAGGGTATTATTTTATTGTTTTTAAAAAGTCAGCAAGTAAAAAAATTTTTCTTCTTAAGCAGAACAGTGTGAAAGTTTCCAAATGTATCTCAAGAAGATTAGAAAACTCAGGCAAAAAGCCAGCTTTGATTATATTAACTTTCTTGGTGGTTTTGATCCTTACATAATGTTCAGTTAATCTTAGATAAATTTATGCTCACACTAGTATAAAACTGTGATAGTCCATTTAAATGGCTCATCATACAAATAATTCATTCACATTAAACATAACAGAGTAGATTACATTTAAATATATATTTAAATCAATCATGATTTCCTTATAGAATTAATCCGAGTTAAATATTGAAAATAAAGCAAAGATAGGGAAGCATTTTTCTTAATTTTTCTAAAACATTCAAAATAAATAAAATTAAAACATACATTTAAATTTTATAATTATCTTCCCTATATTTAAAAATAATTAGCAAATATTCTTAAAGATATAGCATACACATGAGTAAATTGCTTTGTAATTCTTTAGAAACATTATGAGATTATAAGAAAATAAGTTTGTGAATCCAAAAAGTTTTAGAAAATGCCTATTTCAACAAAAAACTATGGTGTTCAGGGCTTCTGTGTTGTAAGCAGAGCAAGAATCTCTCTACACTAGAAAACCAACATAGTAAGTAGTATACACAATACTACTTTTAGCTAAAAGTCAGCAGCATTGCATGAGGCTGTGCCACCCTTAGTCCACTTGCTCCCATAGGCTTCTCTGTAGGAAAAGCCTCCATGCAGAGCACCGAAGGTAACTCTGACCCATAATCTCATTCTTTCCTACAAAAATGAAGCTTACTTGCTATCTCTGTACTTGTATGTTATTTGGTCTCTGATTCATTTATGGACAAAGTTTTGATTCTAAGTAAATTTATTTGCTCATTCATATCTGATGTGTATGTATATTACATGCTTTTAAATACCCTATGCTCATAGACCTAAGTACTATGGAATCCAAAACCAAATAATGGACTAAAAGTTGTTTGTCTGTTTGCCGCATGTCCATCTGGCAGGAGTGCACTGGTAAACTGATTCTCCATCAATTTGACCCTCTACTTCTGCCCATTCTTATTAAATTGTTTAGAAAAATTCACTTTACATTTGGATTCATTAGTTTATTAATTGCCCACTGGGAAAGTTGAAACTCTTTGGCAGGCAACCTGTATGCAGTCTTCTGTAATCCTCTTGATAGAGTCTGCCTTTGCATTTTAGTAAAAAATCTCAAGAATAGATAAAAAGAAATGATTTTTTCTGAAGAAATAAATGGGGAATCAGAAATGATTTTATAAGGGAGGAAAACTTCAATGATTTCTGAAAATCTGTCTTTGATAAAAGTCTTATTAGGATTGAGTTTAAGACACACTAACATTCATAAATGGGTTCAGTTTAGAAACTGTTCACTGAGAATTTGCTATGTGAACATTATTCACTCAGGGCCTGTGACAATTGCAAAAATTGGTAAGATTAGGAGGCAATTAGGAGTTAATGATAATTAGGGGTTAATTAGTTTCCATTTGGTCTACTGAGGGTTGGATAGGATTAGGGAAATCTACCTCCTATCAAGAGCATGGCTAGAGTGAAGACAAGAAATGGTATGGGTACATTTGTAAAGGTAATCTGACACTATTTAATTATGGGAAATAATGGTTCTAATACTAAGAATACAAAATAATATAATAGTAAATTATAATGGGTAGCATTGTATACATTTAGACCATAGAAAGTAAAGATTTAAATACTTTTAACTCATGATTGTTGGATTTATAAAGGACATTTGGCATATATTTTGGATATCAGAATTACAAACTGTGTACACAAGAAATGTTTTGAATTTTTATATTTATTTTTGGTTAATAAGTATTATACTTGGGTTAATAAGCACTTACAATAATCATCCAGTAGAAGAAATACTCACAGAAAATAACAACTGTCCTTCAGGGCAGAACAGGCAACAAATACAATTTTAGAGGTAAAAGCAAACAATGGAAGAGAGCTGATATAATTCAGATAGATTGGGACATCAGAAACCTTTTGTAGAGCTGATGGCTATTGAGTTGGTCCTTACTTGACAGGTGGATTTAAGACAAGTGACATGACATCGTCTTTTGTGCATCTCCTGTAGGAAGGAAATTACAATAATGCTTTGTGGACAGTTGCAAGGACAAACATATTGGCCTCACAAAGCTGTATATTTTTAGACTTGGGTAGAAACATGTTTGTGTATATTTATTTAAATCAGCATATCCAAGTCTCTTTTCTTGGGACTGAGCCATAGCAATTTGGGTTTAATATTGAGTTGACTTTAGGAAGCCAGTGATAAAGTAATTCTGAGATATCGTGGTTATGCTTATCACGTATTATTGTGCTTACAAAGCACATTTGTCTATTTCTCCATCTCTCCTTTGCAGATATGGAACAAGTATGACTGCATTGATCTGCATCCTGGTGCTTAGCTACCCTGACAAAACAGATTCTCTGATCAGAGTTGAAGGCTTCTTCCATCTGCCAAATTGATTGCAAGTGACATTTGACAAAGTGGCTAATCAGAGCAGTAGTCAGTTCCCTTCAGCACAGACCCTATCCAATCAGACAGACCCTTACTGGCCAAAGGGAAACCAAATTGGAAGAAAAGGACAAGGAACACTCTCCACCATGCTCTTTAATGAGAAGCACTAACATCCAGCTCCTAGTCAATAGATACTTTTCCATTTAAATATATGTCCTAAAAGGAATGCAAGAAGACTTCTACAGTCTTTTACATCCATTCACACATGAATATTATATATACTGCCTTCTTCTTAATTATGTGATTAATATATTACTTTTAACAATTTCTAGATTGGTTACTCGTTTTCTTACTGACTTTCCTTCTATGATGAAAAGCATTTTTTTCCCATTCACTCGTTTTTTAAAATGTGTTCTAAAGAGCATTTTTAATGCAAAATATATATCACAATATGTTAAAAAAAACAAAATAAAGTAATAGATTTTTTACTACCTAATTAAAGAAGTCTAACAAATTGCATGCTTAATATCTTTCATACATTCCGTGGATCATTAAATAATGTGTAATTGCTGGATAAACAAGTATTTGAGTTAGTAAAATAAATATATTAGCTGAAAAACAAATCAAACATTAACAAAAGAGAATTCAATTCTCCAAACTCATGTTACATTTATTTACTTCTTCATTTATATAAATATGTTCTTTGCATTCTTCTTTTCCATGGGTGATAATCCATCACTCACATTCTTTATTCAGACACTAAAATTGTTCTGGGTTTGGCCAGTGAAGCCTTGGTCAGTTTGCTCCAGGCTCCTTTTGCTGTTCCTGTCATTCTTTGAGCACTTCCTTGCCTTCATGGTGAAACAAGGCATTCTAGACTTACCTTGTTCCTCCATTGCCACAGTACAAGAGCTATAGTTCCTTTCTTGGAGAAATCCATCTAGAAACTAAAATCAGATTGCTAGATGTGCTTATTCCTGCTCATATTGCTTCAGGACCCTCTCAGCAGACAGAGAGAGAATATACAGGATACAGATGTGGATATGGATAAAGAGACATCTAATGCTGATAATGTCAAAACAACCTGACCTTCTAGGGCATATGCTAGCCTTCTTTGACATATTTGTAAGTCTCTTCTTAAACAGGGAAAAAAGTGTCTCCTATTAGTATAACTACTTTGCTCAAGCAAAGAATACCCCCAAAATAATTCAGAATTGCTAATTCATACCACTGTTTTAATAATCCAAACACCAAAAAACCATACTAATGAGAACTTGATAATTGTTCGTAGTTTACATTATATACAATGGTGACATATATGAGGTAAATGGACAATGTTCTGTGACTTCAATATCCTTCATAGATATATCTAACGCCTTAAAAATCTTTGTCCTTCTATCTTAGGTATATGCAATGTTTATTTTTTAACCTGTATGTTCCCATACAGAACAATGAACTGAAAATGAATGAAATTAATATTTGATATATTGTTATTTAAAACAAAAAATCCTTTTTACTTTTAAAAAGGGGCATATTGGATAAAGCTTGAAAAAAGCCTACATCTATGTAATACACACTCTCAAGATTCTTAATATTTACGCTGTCCTAGTAATTTTCTTGTGCCTCTTCCAAGTTAAAAATCCTGTCCTTAAGGGAAACTACTTTCTGAACTTTTTCTTTACAAATTTAGATTTGGTAAAATTTTATATAAATGGATTCATATATTATATGCACAAAAATGATAATTTGAGAATGTATTTAACTCTGATTTTAAATGTCAGTTAAGTATTCAAAGTGAGCACATGAACATTTATCTTTTGCCATAATATAAGTTTTTAAATTACTAACATTCATATGTAGAGATAGCACAAAGATCTCAGAAGGAATCAGTTTTAAAATTTAAACTGAATTCACTTATGACTACAGATGAATAAAAATAAAAATGTCTATAATTTACTTCTAAAGCAAAAAATAGAGGATAAAAGATTCATCCAGTCATATTCACAATTTGTGAAGAGTACAAAATTGTGTTTTAGATGTAAGAAGAGAACCTCAACAAATCCCAATGAATAAACAAGTGAAAGAATATATACACTAATAATCATTCACCCAAAAAGGTAGTTTGATTTATTTCTAAAAAAAAACCCTAAAATAATTTTTGTTAACAAAAAAATTATCAAGGCCACATACTACTTCACTGAAATTTAGAGTTAGAAAATCAATATTTTTCTGAGTTTTCCTCAAATGATGTTCTGTGTCCTGAGAAATATTCATGTATCTGATTAACAAATACTTAATGAATCTTCACCATGCACAATTCACAATGCTAGACAGTTAGGTTACAATTGTAAGTATAAGTGACATGAGGAGATTCAGAGGAAATAGATAAATTGTGATAGACATTAAGTGGAGTGGAGGGGAAAATAGGTAAGGGACAAGCTATGGCCTGTGGGATAAGAAAATTGTAGTCATGTATGTAAACTGCATGCGACAAGCATTCTCACAGTAAATTTATTATGTGGGATGGTCTTTCCTTCAGGTGGAGTTCTGTTAAAAAATTCAGAAGGCTAGTATGGCTAGAATAGTGGGAAAGACAAGAGTAGCATGAGATCAATGGGAAGAAATTACAAGGAGAACTAAGAAGGGTCTGTAGACAATGGAAAGGGATTTGAATTTATCCTCAAGGCAAATAAAGGTTAATGAGGAGTTTTAGGCAGAGAAGTAACAATGATTTACAGTGTTAAAAGATTGCTCTGATTATCCAATAGAAAATTAAATTAGGACCAGGAGTGGGGGCATGGAGACCAAATGGATACATTATGCATGGCTGCTATTAATTCATAGTGGTAAGTTATGCAGTGCACACACCTTCTAAATACCACAGTCAGCTAAAGTAAGGCGTGAAAAGAGTGTGGGAATGACTGATGGTTGTGGAAAGGAGGGAATAGGGAACAGACCCCCTCCCATACACACTCACCGTGAAATGAATATGAGTCAGATAAATTCTATGTGTAATATAAAGCAATAAATAAGTGTATGCATTTCTGTTTCAAGTATTTTAATCAAATATGGTATCAGGTACTCAGGCATGAGGAATCAATGGCAAACTTTGAACATATGAAAACTAAGATTCTTGTGAGGCAACTATGAAACAGTGTGGAAGGTATGAGTAGGTAGCTTAGAATAAAGATCTATGTGGACCTGTGTATGGAACTAGAAGTAAACAACCTAGTCATGGCCATGGAGAAAGGGGATCACCTTGGCAAAGAACACTGAAGCTGGAAAGGCAGAAGACCTCCTGGTACTTCCACATCCAGCAACTGGTTAGAGGAAGATGAAACAATAAAAATCACTTAATGCATGACCTGTGATGTAAGAAGAGAACCAGGAGAGTGTGTACAATGGAAGACTATGGATGTTTACTTATAAGTAGAAGATAATTAACTTTGTAAAAGAATGACAAGATAGAAGTTGCTGCTATCTTTGATAAAAGCACTTTCAATGGAGCATTAGAAGTAGAAAGCAAATTAAAGTGAATTGATAATTGATCAATAGAGAAGTGGAATTGGAGAAAGTATCCAAAATAACAATAAGAAGTTATTCATATTAATATTAAATATGAATACAAATTTATATTCACAAAAATGAGAAGTGAAAGTGAAAAACGGAGGCAGTAGTTGGAGCAGATAAAAAATGTTTCATTTCATTTCTAGATGAGAGATACTAGCATAAGTTTGAACACTTCATGGAATTCTGAAGCATAATTTTTTTCCCATGGTCATCCATTTTTTAGTATATGGTAAACATCAGCCTTTTTCTGGCATTTAGTACCAGTTGTGTTACAAAGTCAAGAAACATGATACATTTATAGTCGAGTAACTCATTGAAATTCAGGTAATCGAGTCTCTGTCTTGGTGGTTTAATAGCTTTGATAGTCACATAGATGATTTATTCTAGGATCACCCTGCTGCCAGCTACTTGCTTCTCCTTAAAACCCTCCTCACCCATGGGGATTCAAAGGCCTCCTCAAATGCATCCACGTCAAAAGTGTGTGATTGACCACATAGGTCAAAAGTGTAAAACAGAGGTTGAAAGCAACAAAAATGGGAAAACAACCTGGGGAGGCTAAAGTGAAAAATAATATATATTAATATGTATTTTTCATGCACCTAGCTTCTTTCACTCAACATAAAGTCTTAAGATTTATCCTTGTGTTATGCTTATCTTTAGTTCTTTCAAATTCTTGTATAATGTGAATACAATTTTTATTTAACCATTCTCCTGTTAGCAGACTTCTAGATTATTTTAATTTGGGCCTATTATGAATTATGATGCTAAGAAAATCCTTCCATGAATCTTCTTATGGACACATACATTTGAGACTGGAATTGTGACATTGTAGAGTTGCTGTATGTTGTAATATTGATGTATTAGAGTTCTCCAGAGGAACAAAACCAACAGGAGACAGATAGATATAGATATATGTAGGAATTTATTAGATTGGCTTACACAACCAGAAACTGATAGTCCCACAGTGGTTACCTGCAGGCTGGAAACTGGAGGAACCAATAGCTGTGCAGTCCAAGAAGTTTAAGCCTAAGAACAAGAGGAATCAAGGATGCTTCTCCAGTCTGTATGCAAGGCCTGGAAACTCCAGAGTGTCACTGGGCAGACTCTGCTTTTAAAGAGTGAAGGAGCTGAAGTCTGATGTCCTCAGGCAGTCACAGCAGCAATCAAGAACCCATCCAAGAATCTAGCTTGCATCCCCTGCTGCTTCTTTGTTCTTCAACTTTTTGTTCCATCCAAACCTCCAACCTATTGGAAAATGCTGCCCACACTTAGGGTCAGTGTCTTCTTTAGTTTGCTATCCCACATGCCAATAATTCCTAGAAAAACCCTCATTGAGACACTCAGAGCCTCTTAAACTTAGGTCCAATCAAGTCGACAATTCTGATTAGTTATTACAATTTATAAATAGTATTTATTCCAAAGTAATTGTAACAGCTTTAGAAATATAGAGAGTTTTGTTGCTCCACAGTCTAGCATACCCTTGGTAAATTTCGGTCATCATGGTAAATATGTGTGATATTTCATTGTGGTTTTGATTTCCATATCTTTGTTGAAATTAATACCTTCAAAAAATTTTGTAGTGGTTGTAATGTTCATTTGGGTTGGAAATGACTGTCTTAACTCTTCTACCATGGACATGAAGAACTGCACCTGGAGGCGTATTCACACATGAGCTGGAAAGCTAGGGAGGCAAAGAAACTGGGGGGAGGTAGTATGATTTAGGTACAACTTGAGAATGGGATGCTTCAGTGGAAAAGAAGAATGACTCATTGGAGAAGAGGCAATCAAACCAGAGGCCAGAATCAATGTGAATGCTGAAGTGACTAGCATTAACAGCAAAGATTAGATAGTGAATGAAGAATCTGAGCCATAATTTAAAATGTTCACTGTTAAGAGAGGGATGTTCTGGAACTAGAGTTAAATATACTGTTAACTATTCAGTGTCTTTGGATGAAAAAATGGAAAAAAGATTTTCTAGTCACTGTTGAATATTATCTGAGAAGGTATGTGGTTAAAAATTCTAATTTAAATTTGCTTCCCAGGATTTTTTTCAGATACTTGTTTATAAAACATGTTTAGGGAGAATGGCTTCTATTGAGCTCTGTATAGCAAGCATTGTCCTAACATATTTATTGTATATGGTATATTTCTTCACTGTAACCCACGTAGCTCTGTACCTATGACCCTGCTACTTCTCCAACAGAAAAAAAAAAACACTACTTTAATATCCAATATAACTCAATAACTCTAAATCTATATTATATAAACCTCTATTACATGTTCAGTAACATATAATAGTGAGATTTTCGCTACTGTTTTTATGCTAATATCATATGCTCTTTTGTTACTACAGTTCTGTAGTATAGTTTGAGATCAAGTATTATGACTTCACTAGCATTACTCTTCTTGTTTGGTATTTCTTTGGCTATTCTGGTTCTTTTATTCTTCAATCTGAATTTTAGGACTGCTTTTTCTAGTTCTTTGAAGGACATCATTGGTATTTTAATGGAAATTGAACTGAATCTATAGATCACTTTTGGGAATATGGCCATTTTGATAATATTAACTCTGCTTCTCCTAGAACATAAATTTCTTTCCATCTTCTGCGATATTCTTCAAATAACTTCTTCAGTAGTCTATAAATTTTCATTGTAGAGGTCTTTAATCTCCTTGGTTCTATTTATTTCCAAAGTTTGTTTGTTTGTTTTTTGAGGTTACTACAAATTAAGTTGTTTTTCTAATCTCTTTCTCAGCAGCTTTACTATTGGAGTATAGGAAAATTATGGATTTTTGTATGTTGGTCTTTTATCCTACTACTTTGCTGAATTAGTTTATCAGTTCTAGATGTCTTCTAGTGGAGTTTCTTTGTGTGTGTGTTTGTGGGTGTGTGTGTGTGTATATGTGTCTTTTAAGAATATGATCATGTCATTAGCGAATAGAGATAATTTGACTTATTTTCCTATTTGTATCCTTTTAATTTCTTTCCCTTGCTTAATCACTCTGGCTAGAGTTTAAGGAATTTATGTTGAATACAAGTTGTAAAAGTGAACATCCTCATCTTGTTCCTGATTTTAGAGGAAATGCCTTTAGTTTCTCTCCATTCAATATGACGTTTTCTTTGGTTTTATGATATATGGCATTCATAATATTGAGGTAAGTTCCTTATGTTCCTAGATTTTTCAATGCACAAAAACAGGCATAAAGAACAATGGAATAGAATAGAAGACACAGAGATATATCTGCCTAGTTGCAGTCATATGATCCTTGACAAAGATGTCAAAACATATGTTGGAGGAAAGAGAGCTTTTTAATAAATTGTGCTGCAAAAAATGGATATCCACAGGTAGAAGAATGAAACTAGATCCCTATCTCTTAACCCATGCAAAAATCAAATCAAAGTGGATCAAAGATGTAAAAATTAGACCAGAAACACTGTAACGGCTAGAAGAAAACACAGGGTCAACATTCCAACATATCGGCACAGGCACTGACTTACTTAATAAAACTCCTAAAACTCAAGATAAAACCAAGAATCAATAAATGGGGTGACTTCAAATTACAAAGCTTCTGAACAGCAAAAACAAACAAAACAAACCCATGAAACAACATGAAGAGAGCCTATACACTGGGAGAAAATCTTTGCCACCAACTTCCTAATAGGAGATTAATATCCAGAATATATAAAGAACTCAAAAAAACTTAATATCAAAAAATTGCAATCAATAAATGGACAAATGAATTAAACTGACATTTTTCAAAGAAAGAAATATAAATTGACAAAATCCATATGAAAAAATGTTCAACACCCTTTGCAATCAGAAAAATGCAAATCATAACTATACTGAGAAATCATCTCACTCCAATTAGAATGGCAATCATCAAGAACATAAATAACAATGAATGCTAGTAAGATTGTGGGAGAAAACATATATTCATGTATTATTGAGACTGCAAATTAGTGCAACCATTTTGGAAAGCAGTATGGAGATTTCTCAAAAGATTAGGAATGGGAACATCATATGACTCTGCTATCTTCTTCCTTGGTATTTATTCAAAAGAACTAAAATCAGAATACTATAGTGATATATTCAAACTGATGTTTATAACAGAACAATTAAAAATAGCCAAGCAATGAAACCAGCCTAGGTGTCCCTCAATAAATGAATGGATAAAGAAAATGTGGTATATACACACAATGGAATTTTATTCAGCCAAAAAAAAAAAATAAAGTTATGTCATTTTCCTGTAAATGAATAGAACTGGAGAACACCATGCTGAGTGAAACAAGCCAGACTCAGAAAATCAAGCATCAAAAAAATTTTTTTTTTGAATAGCAGAAAAGAATCAAGGGGGAGGGAACAAGGATGGAAAAGGTGAGGAATTCTTGAAAGAAATTGACCAACTACACTATGTGCATGTATGAATATATCACAATGAGTTCCACTTTTATGTATAACTATTAAGCATCAATTGAAAATAAATTAATAGAAGGAAGACTAACAGCATAGAAAAAGGTACTAGCAGGAGGAAGCAGGGAATGGAAAGAATAGTATTGGGGATTGAAATGGAGCAGAACATGTTATATACATTTATAAATATGTCAAAATGAACCCCACAATTATGTGCAACTCTAATACACTAAAAAAATAGTCACAAAACTCTAAAAGCAGTACAATAAAAGTAATTGAGGGAGAAATGATTTGAAGTTTTACTAACTATTGAAAAGAAGTTGGGGTGAGGCTGGGATTGCCATTACTTCTCTTTTCTTTATTAAGGGAGGAGTGATTAGTGCCAGTGCCAGAGAACTCATCTTCTAAGAGAAGTTTTGCTGTCACTGAGGTTTCTCTGATCATCGATGTTTACTTTGATTCAGTTTGGATATTTCTGAGCATGAATTCTGAAGAAAACATTCCCTACCATTTATACATATGCTTATTATAGGTTGAACATAAACTGGCATGTCACACTTCTGTATGAATATCAAAATTCTGACATGCAGACCAAAAATTTCCCATTCCTAAATCATGAATGCCTTATCTCCCTTGACAAACTGAAATCGAGAAGCAAGTTTCACATCTAAGGTCTGAAATTAACATGCCACACAGGGTCTTTGAAAAGTAGATGTTCTATGATGAGACTAAGACTTAGCAAAGCTTCAGAATCTAGTACCTTAACAAAAACTAAGATTGCCCTATACATTATCCAGATATTTATAGCTAGCTATCTACAAAGGTGATATTTAGTTCTTGTTCACATGAGAAATTCTAGGTAAATAAATGATTATCATCATTTATTTATAAAATATCTAAACCAATGAAAATATTTTCAAAAACTGTCACCTAAGTTGTTGTTTCTCCTGTTTCCTTTAATTCTTATGGGTAAGATCAGTTCAATACAACCTTACCCTGTGGTCCTTAACTTTCCTTTTAAATATCCACTGGTCCCACTACTCAAGCAGAATGCAGCTTGGAGGCTACCAACAGCATGTGTGCCAGTGCCAGAGAAGCTGTCATCCCCACATCACACAGGTACCCAGAATTGCTAATCCCTGGAACCCCTGGAATGCTTCAGTAGAAGACATCAACTTTTCCCTCTATGAGGTGACTGACCTGCCTATTTGATACCAATACCCCAAGTCTTGAGTGGAAAGAGGCCACAAGTTATTAATCCTTGTATTCACATTCAGTTGTTTTCTCTGTTATTTGGTAGGTATAGAACCTCTGCAAAATCATTTAACTTCTCTAAGACTCAAATTTACAAAGCTTGCAATCCTAATTTGTATATGACCCTGTGACTTCTCTGCTTACAACTCATAAGTAATCTCCACTATATAGAGAATATACTCTAGTCCTTATGGCAGAAAAGTTAGTGTTCTTCATAACATGGCTTCCACTCTTCTAAGTCATGTTCCACCTAGGCCCAGACAGGTTTATGTGCAAACTTGGGTAAATTCCTGGCCTCTCTGCACTCCAGGTTCTACAATCTTGAATATTCTAGTAATGTATACAGAGGCTACTTAATTTATGATAGGGTTATATTCTTATAATCCCATTATGAAACTATCAAAATTTTAAACTATCAAAAATCAAAAATGCATTTAATACACCTAACCTTCTGTACATGGAAATTTGACAACACAATATACCATACAGTATTGGTTGTTTATCCTCCCAATCACAAGGTTGACTGGAAATGCAGCTCATTACTACTTCCCAGAATCATAAAAGAGAATCATACCATCTATCACTAGATAGAGTAAATATTGAAATTCAGAAGAACAATTTTTACTGAATGTGAATATATCACTTAGGTATTATTGCAAAGTCAAAAGTAGTTAGGTTGAACCATGTTAATTCAGGGACTGTCCATTCTTCATACAGGTATTATGCTAAGAAAATTGTGCCTGGTTCACATAAAGTCTCAAGATATGTTAGTTCTTATTATCAAGATGAACATTTATAGTTATTGTTTTTGTTACTTTTTCATATTTGTGGTAGGTCTTCACAAAACATATGCCAGGATGTACAAAACTGGAAAATACCAGGAAATCAACCAGGAAAAGATATGCCTGTGCAAGAATTTCAGAAGAAGAAAGGTCCAAGAACAGGGCAAATCACTTATATTAGGATTATGAACAATTTCTAGGCAGTGGCATGGCCCTGGTGGAACTGAGAGGGTAAGGGCCCAGGAATACCTTTGTCCAAGGCTCCTTGGATCTCATAGACTTCTACTTGCGAAGAGTTGCTGACTGCTACTGCCAACCAACAAGGGTCATCAGGGAGACCTTGAGAAGCAGTGCTTGCTCAGCTCTCCAAACTCAGTCATATCCTTGTGATGCTCAATAAAGCCTGTGAGCAGAACTGATCACCGTCCTTGAGTTTTATTTCTGTCTACAAATTCATCCTGATACTTTGGAAAGACTTCTCTAAGCCCTGGCAACTCCACCTACCTAAAAATTCTGTCTCTCTCTGACCTGTGTGCTTTTATGTCTAAATCCATGCCAATATTCATTTTTCCAATAACTAAATATTTAACTGTGGGTTGGGGATACGCTCAGTTGGTAGAGTGTTTGCCTCACAAGCACAAGGCCCTGGGTTCAATCCCCAGCACCACACACACAAAAAAATTAACTGCAGTGAAATATATTAATAGTAAAGTTGAATAAAACATATGCAATGGGGCGAGGGTTGTGTGGGGGTTGTGGATCAGTGGAAGAGCACTTGCCTAGCATGTGTGAGGCACTGGGTTCAATTCTCAGCACCACACATGAATAAAATAAACGTCCATTGACACTAAAAACAATTTAAAAAAAAAGGTATGCAGTGATAAGACACTCTCTTGATGTTCATTTTTAAACCTATTAGAAAACGCTAGTCAGTTTAATTCCTTTCTGAAGGGCTTAGACCAGAATGTCTTTTCTGTGAAACAATCCTACCAGTGCCTTACTCACCACCCCAGATCAAGTCTTGCTTTTTATTACAGGAATCACAAGGACTTTTTCCTCCATGGTCCTTGGATCTATGTATCCTTTGGAGCTTTCTGTTGTGGGTATGGTTTCCCTTCTTCTCTTTGCTTGCACAGTATACCATGAGCAGACCTGAGAAGAATATGCTATTACTTTTCTGTTCTTTTATGAATGTTAACTGGAAAAAATAATGATATATCTTTCATCATACACCACGATTGAACTTTTATTTTGGCATCCAAATAGAATTCCAGGCCCATTGTAAGATGAACAATAAGCTTATTATTTAATGAATAAATAGATGACTATACGAATGAAGGGAGACTCTTTCTCTGTGTTCTTTGCCTTAATGTATGCGACAAAAACAAATATTAATAATGATAGTGTCTAAATTCAGGTTTAATATTGCTATATTTCTTACATTGTAATTGTATAGTAATCTAAATATTTTGTCTTTCCTCTAATAAAATGTTCTGCCATATTCTCAGCTGGCTAAAGTATATTTTGCAAAACCTGGTGTATACACAGGTTTAATGTGAGCTAAAAATGTCAATATTCACATGGTGCTACTTCATTAAATCCACTTTCCCAGTGACTTGGACTGTGTAAAATTCATTTTTTAAGAAGTTCCCAATTGTGCCAGAGTCAGCAATACTGCACCTGTTAGTCATCACGGACCCAGTTCACCTCTCTAAGCTATTGCTCAGCATTCTGACAGGCAAGGTTTATGACAGGAAAGCTGAAGGTGAAGAGGATGGATGTATAAACAGTGCAACACAGCCAAGCTCTCCCCTCTGCCAGATTGCAGGTACAAGTCTCTGAGAGTGTGAGGTCACACTGCCAACAGCCATGATGGCAGTGTGGGCTGCGGTGCCCTTAATTGGGTGCACATGCTCTGGCATCACTGTGCCCTGATTAGTACTGTGTGGGCAGATCAGCTCTAGGCTGGAGCCCAGCACTTTCTGGGGAAGAACATATGGGAAGTGCAGATGTTCAAAGGGTGGCTTCACCCCACGTGCAGCCAGCAAGCCTCCTTGAAGAATTATCATATCCTATCTTGAACAATTATATGCAGGAAGGATCCAAATAAAAGTGGTCTGTGAGAGAGTCTAATGATTTTTTTTTTCAGATTTCTTATTTAATCTTCTGATTAGGCACCGTGACCCTAAAATTATGTTGTCCTTGAAGCACACATAATACAAACACTCTGAGTGAAAGAGAACACATTGATATTATTTAACCAGATACAATAAAAGATTCACCCATGGAAGGTAGAGTTAAAGCAATCCAAAGTCACACAGTGTATCAATATACATTATTTGTTACTTATTATTAATCCTATAAGTTTATGAAGCATCTGAAGGACAGAAGAAATATTAAAAGGATAATGGACCTAGGCATGCAGAAAAATGAAGACCAGAAAAGGAACTCATTTACTTACAAAGGACACAATGTGGCACACTAAGATGGAAATGAGATGTCACCTAAGTAATTAGTCCCAATTCTTCCAATAATTAGCTGTGTTCCTTGGACCTCCGTTCTCTTACTCAGAGCTAGTCATGTTCAAATACATGATTACAGATGTCCTTTTAAGCTCTAAAACATAAATTTATATCCTTTATCTTCCTTATCATGTAGTTAATTTAGTCATTAATTTGATCCACTGAAGAATCTCAGAGCCTAATTTGTATCAGGCATATTTCTAGGTGGAGACACTCTGGCCATAAGACACCCAGGCTTTTGCATTTTGGTGTCACAAAATGAATTTTAACATGTAAGAAGGCAAATGAACAAGAGAGTGCCAAGAAGTTATCAGAGTTAGAACAAAAGTAAAATAAGGAAAATAATACACAATCTCAATGAATTAATTTAGCTAAGAAGTCAAAGTAGGTGATACCATTACATTTTAGTGGGAATATACCATTAAAAACCTGTATAATAATAAGTTAAAATGGTAATTGGAGATAGTGCTAATGTCCTCCACAAAAGAAAAAAATGAAAGATTAAATATTTGTTTAAAGCAGATATTTGAAATAGTTAAAAACAAATATTTGTTGAGAATAGATATTACTGTTTTGTTTTTCTGCTTTATATAGGGATGGAGCTGTTGGTCACATTGGATATGGGTTGGCTTTAAGTCACCTCCATGCATCTTTTTCATACTGTGCTCTACTAAAAGAGAGCCCCAGGGTAAACACGCTGCCCAGAAGGTAAGATTAGCAGAAACTGAGTCAAATGAACCACAATCTTAAAGTTTCTGTTTCAATGTGTGTGTGGATGTGTGTGTGTGTGTTTGTGTGCGTGACCACACTCCATTGGTCAATGTAAACCAAAGATAATGTCTCCCTTTAGAGAGAGGATGTGACATGAACTTTTGTGTACAATAATTTGTGCAGCAAATCTGAAAACTTTTTCTGAAGTAGTATAGTAATTGCCTAGAATGTACCAGGTCCTAGGTTTGATTCCCATTACTGAAAAAAAATTCTTAATGATTCATATATTTAATTGTGCTTTTACTAACATTTCAACACACTTGTGAAATATCCTCAAAGACTAAGTAATCAAATTCATCAGATAATCTATTAATCCAGTGAGTGTTCCTCTGGAGTTCTTCCTTCGAGATATTTCTATCTTCTTACTCTGTTCAAAGTCTTGATGGTGCTAGACATTCTGTCAACATTTTTATGTGAGATTATGTTTCTTAGATCCCATGTCTTCTTTTAAGAAAATCTTGTGTCAAAAATCAATCACAGATTACAGGAGGTATTATTTTTTTTTTTCATGACTGTAACTCAAATTGGCTGAAGTTCTCCTTGGATCATGTTTTTGAGTGTTTTATGTAAGAAATTATTTTGTTGAAATGCTGGTTTCTTGCTATTCGGGAAGACTATTGGCTAGATTAACGTGCCTAAGCTATATTATATTTGCTGTTTTAAAAGCATATTAATAGAGTGTTCATGAAAATTATGTATAATTACATTTGATCGGTACGTTGTTTAAAATACAAAATAAAAATAAATATTTGTATAGTTGTCTTAGTTGTTATTACATTTTAATCTTAACAAAAATGTTTCTTAAATAATATGTAAGTGATTGTCAAAGTCCAGAGAGTGCGTTTTACCTCTAATGAAGCAAATAAAGCCAAATTGACAACTGCCAAAGGAGCTGATGTGTCTTCTAAATAAATTTAATATTTAGTGAATAAATTTTCAAAGGACAATTGCCAGATTATTTATACCAATCATTAAGCAATAGTTTCTTTCAGATCCTTCATATAAAGATATGCTCACATGTGAGAATTTATTGTAAATTACCTGAGAAGTTGTAGGTAAACTAAATTGAGAAAATAAATCACCACTTAGTTCCATATTTTCAGGTCATGAAAATGTAAGAAATTGTTCCCACTTAAAAATAGATAATTGTTTCAAATATTTGAAATATAATCTTCCTACATTAACTAAAGGCTTAAAATTTTGTTTCTTGACATTGATTCTCTGAACATAGAGTCATTTACCAAATCTTGAGATTGGGGAAGTATGATTTGGCAAACCAATTAGCATATTATGAATAGTTAAGATGATTTCCCTCCTCTCATATAGCCCAAAAACTCCTGTCTAGCATCCTCAGTTTTTTCCAGTGTCTTTTCATTCTTTGGTATCAAGAACTGTTTCTTCCTTACCTCAGACGTGAAAGTAAAATAGAACAATAGATGGTGAGAGAAAGCAATTTTCATGGCTCAGAGAGTCCCTAAACAGAGTTCTTGCAAGGTGTGCCAACAATTCACCCCCCCGTCTGCTCTTTACCAGCTCCATTCTCAGGGCTACATCTGCAGCAAGCAATCTTGAGGGATGAGATAATGTCTTCTTTGGGGACAAAGAGCAGGCTTGTGTCCTCTTTGTGACCCATATGTTGTAGAAATTCTGAGTTTTTATATTCCTCTGAAGAGAGTTGTATTAGTTTTGCTATTGTTTTAGCAAGCACTTAACATAGTTAAATTCAAACTGAAAAAAAAAATGTGTCTCTTCAGCAATAGGAGGAGTTAAAATCTGTTTAGCTTTTTCTTTATCTGGATTGCTTAAGTGTCCCACCGTAGATGTGAGGTTCAGAGATCAGCCAGGGACTTTTACACAGTTTATTTACAGAATATGGGCTTCCTTCTCACATTCTGGATCTCTCCTTTCTGGGATTCTCCCAACCATTTCTAATGACTGTGCCTGACCAATGCTTGCTTGGTCTTCTAGATTTTTTGTTTGTTTGTTTTGTTTTGTTTTGTTTTGGAACCAGGGATTGAACTCAGGGACACTCGGCCACTGAGCCACATCCCCAGCCTTATTTTGTACTTTATTTAGAGACAGGGTCTCACTGAGTTGCTAAGGGCCTGGCTAAGTTGCTGAGGCTGGCTTTGAACTCGCGATCTTCCTGAATCAGCCTCCCAAGTCGCTTGGACTACAGGCGTGCGCCACCATGCCCGGCTGGTCTTCTAGTTTTCTTCAAGCCATCAAAGGAGAAATATTTTTCCACAAGTTGCTCGAACTAAAAGCCATAACAATGGAAATTCTGCTCAATGCCATTCTTGTCCTAGAAGTGTTGACTCCTACCCAGTATTTGCCCGCTTCTGTGGCTGTCCAATGCTTTAGACAGTTGTTTTCTATTTTTTTTTCCTCCAAAGTTTACAAGCTGTGAAAGCTTCAGATGGATAGCAGATAATCTGATGTACCAAAGTCAGTATCTCTATTCTTCAAACTTAATTGAGAAAGTGAAGTTTATAGAACTTTGTCACAATCTATCCATAACACTCTGTGGCCTGACTTTCCATATACCATTTTATAAGAGCCTCTCTCATTTTTTAAAATTATTAAGATTTTATGATATTTAATGGAAAGGATTGCTTATTACAACAACAGTAAAAATAAAATGATCATCTTATCCAACAAATGATTTGAGACTTAAGTGTGTATATAAAATCTGAAAATTAATTCTGTTCTGTAAAAATAACCTCATATATATTTTTAAACTGATATGTAAAGCTTCTAATCAAACTATTGACTCAATCAAGTTCTCAGAGTCCAAAATGTTTCTAGAAAAAAGAGGCCCATTACTCCCATTTCAACATTTCTATGCAAAATAGTGAGACTTAAGACTTAAAAATACTACAAATAGAGATCATTCAGTAGGCATTTGAATAGGTATGTATTCATTAAGAGAAATTTATCAGGTAAGAATAAATTGGGAAAAAATCATTTGTTTTGTAAAATAATATGTTGAATCACCTAGAAAGATCTTTAAAATAATTTTTGAAAATGATCATCTCATGGTAAAATATCACTACATACAACGAATTGGTTTGGCCAGTTTGAGTTAGTAAAGATACAGAACTGTGAAATGTATTCAAAGATATTCAGTTTTTGCTTTTTTTAGAGTACTAAATAAATATACATAAGCTAATAAAGTACTGTCTAGTTGGAGTCCTCAAGAAACGTGCTAACATCAATTGTGTATAAAACGCTACTTTCAATGTACTTGAGGATGACTTAAAGGCATTTAATTGCTTTCCCATATCTCAACATGTCTTGGGTTTGCCTAAAAATCCTTTAGAGAATAAATGAAACATAGGTTTTCTGTGGCCCAACATTAATGGACTTCTATTAATGCTATATATGAGTCCCCACTATTTTAATAAATTTCATTTTTTTTTGGAATTTTCTAGGAGAAAAATAAAGTACAGTGAAAATTACTATAATACACTCACAGTCAAAATTATGATGTGCCAAGGAACATAGGCATATGTAATTCCTAGCACTAGTCCTCACTCAGAAATGCAATTGGTTATTTGATTGCTTGTATTGCCCCTCTTCTATTTGAATAAATTTTAGATAGTTTTTAAAATGGTGATCTACATAATAATTTATTACATGGAAAAAAACTTACAATAGAAAGAAAGCAACAATATTGAAGCTTGATAAAATAATTTAAAAACTCTATTGACAAATCATGGTAATAATTTAAGTTACAATGAAAAAGTAGCCCAATTTATTCCTTCGTAACCATCAATGATCTCTCAAAAATCTCTTTTAAAGCACAGATCCCTTTAATGCACTTCAACTTTTCCCATAGCTGTACTGTCTTCATTATTCTCAAATGACTTTGGATATTGCTTTCCCGAAGATTTAAATTATTTTTACACACGGAGTGCCTCACAGAAGATCAGTGAACCAAGATGCATGACTGGTTATTGCTGTCATAATTTGAAAGACATCCTGAACAAGACTTAAGTGAGGTCATGGAATATTTCTACTTGAAATTGAGTTATTAGTATTTTTAAAATGTAACTTACTATATTCTAAGAAGAATTTTCACCACTTCATCTTTCATATTTCATTGCATGCCTAAGGCATTGAGCTGAGTGCTGCCTTGATCCAAAGTTTGTATTTCTCTCTATATCACAAGCACAAAAATTTATTTCTTGAAGTTATTTTCCACTATTCTAGTATTTTATTCTGGTCTTCATATTATAAGCTCAGTCTTCAATTAAGACTTAAATTTAAGTTTCCTTCAACCATCATCTATCTACTTATTTTTCAAATTCCAATGTTCCCTAAGGTTTCCCACTCTAGAAATTGTTCTCTTTATTTTATTCCTGTGAGATTTCATTTGTGGTTATGAAATCAACCATACTACACTTCGAAGCTCCAAACTCAGGTATTTACATAATTACCAGACACAACTATTATGTTTTTCAAAAGCACAAACCCACAAATATCTGAAACAGAATTCATCACTTACTACCTTTTGTCTCTAGCATTCCATATCTCATAAGTGACATCATCATTTCCACTGTGTTTCAACCTGAAAACTTAGTTTAACGTTTTACTTCTCCCGTCCTGCATGTGTAATGCATAATCATGCCCCATTGCTTCTTTCAGGCTTATTTTCATCACTATATCCACTTGACTTGGGTTTCTGCTTACACTGTCCTCATTTTTCACCCTTTGCTATTTACCATTGCCCTTACACTCTCCATGTCTACAGGCTTCATTTTTCTGTATTAATTTCTCACAACACCAGTAAAGACTTAGGCTCAAATGTGATCATGTCAGTCTTCTAAATCTGGACCCTGATCTGCTTCTCTTGATTTCATTTCTTGCCCTCCACATCCATGTATCCTTCAGCCAGTTGGAACTTGCTTTAGATGTTACTCGTTCCTCCGTATCTTGTCACTTGTTCTAGCTACTGTTTCATTTCATATTTTCTACTCTTTTCCCTACACACATAAAGGTTATAGTAATCACTTTGGTATTCCTTTCTCATTTTCAAGGCTTGCTTTAAACATTCATTCCATGTTAAGACTTTCTTCCCCTGACCCAAGATTCCTGGTTACTTACTGCTAAACTTACTTGCTATAATTTCTATGGCTATGGCATTGGGTATTATGTGGATGGCAATTGTGGAGTTACTTCTTTAATATTCTGATAAGCAGCTGACTCCTTAAGGTTACAGTGTCTGTTTCTATAAACCCAGCACTTCATAGCACTCAGCACACGGTAGGATCTTAAGGAGCAATAATGTATTTTTGAATGATGGGATCTTTTTTTCACACATTATTTTTTCTACTTTTGTATTAATACTATTGGCAACTTTACTTTTGTATTAATGACCTTAGAAGATGCTACCTTATTTTGCACTTTCTTGTCACTTCTGAGTTATTTTTTAGGCATTCATTCATCCTCTGTGGTGTATTATATTAACTGTTCTAAAAACTAATCCAAATGTTTTATCTTTTATTTGTGCAGATAATCTACTCATGACTAAGCTTTATACTTAGATTTTTATTTTAAGATTTACCTTTAATTTGCCATTTTTAAGATTTTCATAATCAACTTTTATGAGTTCTTGTGACTCTATCTTACACTTTCTAAAATATTTCTTCAACTTGAAATATCCTGTACATATATTCAATTACTTCTACTTTTTCCATTTAAAAATAATCTTTATGCATTGAATACATTTCTTTCTCTTTCTTTTGAGAATACGTATCATCAGGCTTTTAGAACAGCTTATTTTCATTCTCTAATTCTCAAATTCTGCCACCTAGTCTCTGAGATTTTTTATTCACAGGAAATTTTTGACACTAAGCTCGATACATTATCATGGAAGAGTATTATAGTTGGGAGGCAGGAAGATTTTTCTATATATGAAAAATGTCTTGAACTGACAAGCAAATGCAATCTCTCTCAAAAGTACTATCTTTATACATATCATCTGAATTCATTGTGGCTTTTATAAGGTATGAACAATCAATATCTAGGGAAGTAAAACCTCCTTAGAACATTACTATGTCTGATATGTGGTCATATCCATAATCATTTGAGACTTTTAAAATACTTGGATTATGTAGAGATGCCTATAATTTTTTAAACTTAGATCTGTCTCCTTAAAATTCCTAATTTTGTATAATCCTCAGTCACTTATTTATGTGTATCTTACTATTTCTTTGCAAAACATATGTCTTTCCTATATGCACATTCTACTTTCCCCTACACTATTCTCACATGACTACTTTTTAAATGCACAAATAAAAATTTTTGTATCAAAAATCCCATTGTCTTTAATTTCACAACTGGTCTAAAAAGTCATCTGCCTTAGAACTAGAAAAGATTTAAGTAATTATTTTATTAGCCTCCACTTTCAGGTATATAAATCTTATCCTCACTGTACAGATAAAGCTACTATAACTAAAGAAGTTGAATAACTTTACAAAGTCTTCCAGTGAGCATGAGAATAAGGTATCTGGGGAAAGGGGCTCTTGATCCTATTCTCAGAGCTTTGGGCAATGTTTATGTAACTACATATCATTGCTGCACATTGACTTTTTTGCTAAGTTTTCTTTTGAAATGTTTATACTTAATTCATTCCACTTTTTAGTATTATGAATGAAACAATTTCATATTAATTTCTTTGATCACAGTATATTTATTCCTTCTCATTTCATAACTCACTTATTCATTCTTTCATCCATAAACATTTATTGGCTACCTATTCTATGCCATGCACTGTGCAAGGTAAACAGCTCAGACATGAGCTGTCGCCAAGAGCTCACAGTCCAGTGCCAGATGTGAAGGATTAAGCAATGAGGTTTAAAAAGCATTCCTGTGCTCCCTGTGACATCATACAGGAATTCATTAGAGAGACTCAATAGAAGTCTCAATAGAAGCAGGGATGAGGAGAAGAACAGTGATCAAAACAGGACCAGACCTAGAGGATTAGATGGAATGACCAATTGGCTGAAAATCATGTTCTAGGCACAAAGACTACCATGCAGGAGGTCCTATTTCACCACAGTAACTTAAAGTGTTCAAAATGGCTGGGTCATAGAACACAAGAACATGTCCTAAAAAATGCAACTGGAGATATGAACACAAATCAAGTCAATATGCACTCTGAAATTCTTGTAAGGAAAGCTAGATTTCTTCCCAAAGATAGTAAGGAGTAGAGAACAGATCTCTCAAATATTTCATGGCATGGTGAATAAACAATACAAGGTTATTGGGATGCTTAACCTTGGCTTCTGATTCTCATTTTAAAAGATTTATCTATATGCTAATCACCCCACTTAGCTATAACCCAATTCAATATCTGTTTGCAGGTCTGTCATCCTGTATCCCAGCAGTAGGAATTTAGGATTTAGAATTAGAACATGTAGTAATTACCATACATTATTGAGGTCTTTACAGTATCAGAGATTATGCTAAGTATTTACATTTGTTATCTTGATTTAATACCATAAAACAACAAAATAGCTCATTTTGTTTCCAAATTATAGATGAGAACTTCAATGTTCAGAGAATTTAAACAGTTTACCAAAAGGAGGAGGAGGGGAAAAGGAGCAGGAGGAGGAGAAGAAAGGAGGGAGGAGGAGAATGAAAAGAAAGCCACATAACTTGGAAACTTAGTGTCAGTTTTAAACCCATGTTTTCTTTTATCACTCATACTTTCTTTGCTTGAAATATATTCTTCAGAATAATACCAGAAAGTCAATATTAAAACTTGAAAACAAAAAGTACATTTTAAAAGAAAGTGTCTATTTTGCTAAAATCATCGAAAATATATTAATACCACTTAAAACACTTTTCTAAGGTAATAAATTTTCTATTAAAATTTTTGTCATCATTATATAGTTAATGCAGCTAAATCCACAAACCATAGACTGAGTCAAAATCGTTGCTGATTTCTAAAGGTCCAATATTTCTCTGTAGTATTAAGTTTATGAACTTTATATCTGTCACTGGTGTTCCATTTTCATTTTTCTGTTTTACACTTATTAAAAAAATAAAAACGAAAAACAGTGAAAGCCGA
Organism: Glaucomys volans; assembly: GCA_020662805.1. NCBI lineage: Eukaryota > Metazoa > Chordata > Mammalia > Rodentia > Sciuridae > Glaucomys > Glaucomys volans. The sequence continues at coordinate 2,072,966 of JAJEJO010000874.1, forward strand.
TGTTCCAAAAAATTAAACACTACTGGACAAAAATGAACTACGGCTGAAGTACGAGTATTGACTAACAGGCAGAACCATTACCCATATTCCAGAATGTTCTGTCTTCATTTCTTGATCAAAGTCTCTACTCTGAGTATGAAAACATAGTACCATAGATTTCATTCTATAATTTATGGTAGTGCAGAGTTTTGAAAGCATATTGTTTGGAGTTTAGAATTGCTGGTTATTTATGAGGTTACTGCAAATATCATAGAAATGTTCACAGCAGTCCCACATATGTATATCCCAAGGTTCTATCAGGAAAGAATTTGTCTTCACATTTCTTTTTAAAGCTCTTTCTGGTTAAGGTCACTTGGCAGTATACTGGGTCCTATATGTTTTGGAACAGTAACCTCCAGATTCTTTTCCTATGACCCCTGTTAATATCACTGACAAACTTATTACAGTTCTTCCTTACTTCCATTCTTCCTTTTTTGTGATAATAAGTATTAAATCCAGGGCCTCAGGCATGCTAGGCAACAGCTCTGCCACTGAACTCTGTCCTCAGTCCCATACAATTCTAACCACTGTACCCCAACTATATTACCTCACTTTATTCACAGTGGAAATGAAATATTATTTTGTTTCAAAATCATGGTCTTCACTAACATCTGCCATTTATTTTGGTCATGTTGGCCTTTTATTAACATGACAAATTTATTATCACCTGGTAAACCTAGAAATTGTATTTCCCATACCCTGTACCAAATAACTTACCCAAATAATAAACAATGTTCATATATATTCAACCTTCTGTATTTCTTACCTATTATCTACTTTAAAAACCTGTGCTCTATTCTTTCTAAGCCATAAGTGTGTGTGCATATATGTTTCACTTACAGGTTTGTTAGATATGGGCACATAGGCAGGTGTACATACACACACAAACACAAACACACACAGCCCTGTGAGAAGAGAACAAAAACTGAAATAATCATGACAAGGAAATATGTGAATTTAATGTTAAGACTCTCTGCTTCTCAGCTCTGAGCAAAATTAGCAGCATCCAATAAAACTTCTTCCAGTGTGAAATATGCAATATTTTCCTTCCTCTGCTACGTGTCATTTCTACACTAACCAGCCAAAAGAAAGACACCTCAAATTTTGATGATCCTATTAGCTACTCTCAGCAAGATTCAAAGTATTCCTCTGATCACCATAATTACAATTTTGGGAACACTGCAATACATAAATAATAGCATTCAGAAAATTATAAACACTAGACTCATTTGCATTTTATCCTGAAAGCTCAATTTTAAGGTTCATCTTCCCCAAAGGCTTTTCTATATACAAGGGCAAATGGAAAATTTCTCCACATCTACATTTTTATTTCATTGTTCTGTACTGAAAATACACAGCTGACACTTGGGTACATACAGCATTTTTTTGTACAGAAAAAACATTTACACACATAAATAAAAATGAACATGTAATCATTGACTGGGACTTTAGTTTAAGGTAATAGACTAAGTTCCTCTAACAATGAATATCTAAGCACTCAGAGAAAAGAATGGAAGGAGTACAAATTGCATAGGGCCCATGGGCTTTCCCGAAAGACTTTGAAATCCTTTAGCTTGCATATGAAAATTTATTGCAAATGGATTTTTACAGCACAGGGATGTTACTTAAAGAGCAATTCAAGGCTCAGTGTGATATTTAGATTTAATATTTTACAAGCTTTACAGTTAACTTCTTTTAACTCCTTGGAAATTCAAACATGATAGAGTCTTCTAGCTGAATGAGTGTATTAGACATCTCATCATTTATGGTTTTAAAGACCAATCCAGTAGTGTAGTAGAAAAAGCATAGGATTTACTATCCCACCACCAAGTTTTCCATCTTAGATCTGATACTTAACCCAAAGTCATCACATAAGCTACTAAGTACTCAATAAAATGGAAAAATAATAATGTATCTTTCTTAGGAGATATGAGAGAATATGAAGATAGTATGAAGATGTTCAGTAAATGTTAGGGAACTTTCCAACCTAAAAAATATCTAAGAAGAAATCTGACTTCCTATGAATGATACTTCGTTTTACAAGAAAAAGAAATCATTTTTTAAAAAAGAGGATTGTTTAAATAATAATTTATTTAAAGTTCCCTATTTATAGTTTTTAGTAATACATTTTAGATTTTATAATTTTTCAGAAGCAACTTCATAAAATGAACTATTGTCAAATAGGAAATGAGCATATTCTACTTGTTAGGCTTCTGAGGAAGAATTTTGTTTGCTCAATCTGAACAATTAGTATAGAATTCCATGAATTACTGTGAAGAAAAATAAGTTTGAAAAATGTACTTAATATTGAATTAGGTATTATAAAATGTATAATAGTGGACTCTGGAAAACCTAAGTCCTCCTCACTACTCTTCAGTTTACCATCCCTATAAGTTTAGACAAAGGCTTATGTATAATTAGATCAAAACAACTGCCATGTCTACAGGGAATGTAATGAGGATCGAGTAAAATAAGTACACTTTAGAGAAGTCTGAAAAGAAGAGGCACTATTCTTATTTTATCATTCAAAATATTTCTTTGATTCTAAAAAAATGAGCATTCTATCATTCATATTATACATAATATACATGACTTTTAAAACGTAATAGCTTGGACTGGGGATATGGCTCAGTTGGTAGAGTGTTTGCCTGGCAAGCACAAGGCCTTGGGTTCAATCCCCAGCAGCGCATTAAAAACAAACAAACAAACAGACAGACATAATAGCGCACTTTGTGTTTGGGCTCCAACCTTAAAGTTAAAAAAAGACCAGTGTTGGTGGTTTTCCATGAGGTTGCACAATTGGATAGAGTAGTCTGTTTGATCAGAGTGAACTTTAAAGTAAAAGAAATATAAGAAGATGGTTTGAAAGGTGAATATGAAGAAGGAAAATGAAATGGAGCTGAATCCACTGAAGACTATCCACCCCCTCTGGGCCTCCCCTCAGGCACACAGGAGGGAATGTGAATAATCAGAAGCAGGCAACTTCTTTTCAGGAAATTGCTCAGAACTGGGGATCAACTTTATATCTATCTCTACAGATTGCTACTTCCCTGCCACAAACCCTGGGATATCAATTCAGCTTCCTTTACCTCGATTATGCTAACTAATGAGAGTATTTACCTCCTAGCTGATGTAGCTTCAGGTGGTATTACAGATTGGATATAAGGTGTTACCCCAAACCTCCTGTATTAATGCAGGAATCTTCAGAGGTAAAATGATTGGATTGTGATAAATGTAACTTAGTCCATCTAAGGACTGACTGAGTGGGAACTGAAGGCAATCAGGACATAGCTGAAGGAGGTGGGTCACAGGGGATGAGCCCTGAAGGGTGCATCTGCCCTGTGGCCCCTTCCCCCACCTCTGCTTCCTGATTATTTCATGCACTGAGCTGCTTTATTCCATTGAGCCCTTCCCTCATGATGTGTTGCCTCACAATGGGCCCAGAGCAATGAAGTCTGCCTTCCATGGAAATCTGAATCCATGAACCTTTTCCTCCTCTAAGTTATTCATGTCTGGTATTTTGGTCATAGCCACAAATAGCTAACTAAATAGATGGGACACTCTCGATCTGCATGGATTTATTTTCTGGGTACCTTCACAATGTATACATCTCACCCCCAGAATATTTAGAATAAGCCTATAAAGTGGCCATCCAGGATATGTGCATCCCATCCATGCAAAACACATCTCCTCAAAGTGGGGCCAAACCTTAAAGAAATTCAAAATTTTAATTGAAATTATTTACATATTCAAAGTGTGCTTTAAAGAATACCCCAAATAGCAAAACCAACAAGAAATTCCCCAGTGTCAGGGACACTCGGCCACTGAGCCACATCCCCAGCCCTATTTTGTATTTTATTTAGAGACATGGTCTCACTGAGTTGCTTAGGGCCTTGCTAAGTTGCTGAGGCTGGCTTTGAATTCACAATCCTCCTGCCTCAGCCTCCCAAGTCACTTGGATTACAAAGGCGTGCACCACTACGCCCGGCCCCCTATCTTATTTCTTTGGAATTGCAAATTTCTTTCCTTAATTTCATCTCAGTGGGAATAGTGTCATCTCTACAAAAATAACAAGTTCAAAAATTTTCACACTATCTTAAAGATACAGTCCATCAACAATCTTGACCTGCCCTACAACCTATAGCTACATTTTAATTTTGTTGCTTTTTTAGTCAAGCTGTGCAAAATTGGAATATAGAACATTAAATTTGGGATAGAGGTCAGGAGTTTGAAACCCCTCTGTAACCAGGAAGGTCAAGATTGATTGCATAAGAAGTCATAGCATGGAGGTTGGAAAGGAGAAAAATGCCTCTAAAGGGAAGAATAAAGATTCCTTCTGATAAAAGTCTTACAATTAATAATTTGGCTAAAATAATTTGATATTTGTAATGGAGATGATTGAGTTTCCATGCATGAAATAATCAACTTTTAGTCCAAATCAACATGTGTTCTGTCCTCAAAGCAAGACCAATATCTTGAGAGAAATGTATGACTTTTAGAATGGTATTCTTTCCCAGATCCAGGAAAAGCTTCACACCTACAGTTGTAAAGATTGCCCACAAAGATATGGCTTCACTGGTGTTACTGGAGTGATTTTCTGATCCACTAAAGAGTTAAGTACATTAGGTTAAGAACTGCTGAATAAAAGACTCATTTTGAGAGCAGTGACACTATAAATTTATCATACCCCATCCCAGCATGAGTTTCATGTTGAAATCATAGAAAGTAAAGGTCAATGCTGCTGATTCCACAGGGCAGCAGAGGAAGGAGGTGGCAATCATATTGTGTCATGGTGAGATCTCTTTGGTATAGCTGTATTTTTTATGTAGAGACCTGCCCTTTTTCACTGTTTTAATAATCAAACTACCTTTACAAGTGCTGATGACAAACTAGGAAAATACAGCTTGACTAAAATTTCATTACCTACTACTAACTTAATTTTCTTAATCCCAAGATCTGCAAATCCTGAGTAACAATTCAAAGTGAATTAATACATGAGATTAGTAAAACTGACAAGTTGTGATGGTTAATTTCATCTTGGCTAGTCTATGGTGCTCAGTTTCTTGGCAGTATATGTAATTGTGAAGATATTTTTATTTTTAAATGTGCTTAACTCTTAAATCAGTTGATATGGAGGAAAGCTGATTGCCTTAAGAATTTGATCTTAAGAGTGCAAGAATTGAAAACAGCCAAAATTTTTATAAAAAGATGTTCAACATCTTTACCCATCAGGTAAATGCAAATCAAGACTACAATGAAATTCCATCTCACTCCAGTGAGAATGGCAATCACCAAGAATACAATAAAGGCTGACAAGGATTCAGGAAAAAGGAACTCTTATACACTGTTGGTAGGAATGTAGGTTGGGACAGCCACTATAAAAGTTTTCCAAAAAATTTAAAAATATTATATGACTAATATACGATCCAGCTGTACCATTTCTTAGTATTAATCCAAAAGAATTAAAGTCACCATACATTAAAGATACATGCAGGCCCATGTTTATCACAACACAATTCACAAAAGTTATAAAATCGGTCTAGGTGTTCATCAACCTATGAATGGAGAAAGAAAGTGTGGAATATACACATACATCTACACACAAAATTGAGTTTTATTCATCCATCAAAAACATAATTTGTCACTTGCAGGAAAATTAATGAAACTGAAGATCATTGTTTCGAGTGAAATAAATCAGACATAGAAAATTATCATGTTTTCTTTCAAAAGTAGATGATAGAAGGGAAAAACAAAAGAAAAGGGGTATTCCATGAAAGTAGAAGGGAGGACATTAGCCTAGAGAAAGTGGATCAGGAGGAGGGACAGGAGGTATTCAGAAGTGAAATTAATCAAAGTACACATTCATATTCTCTCTCTCTCTCTCTCTCTATATATATATATGCATGCATATATATATGTATATATATATATATATATATACACATACACACACACACACACACATACACATATATGCCACAGGGAACCCCACCGTTCTGTAAAAATACTATGCAACAAACAAACAAAAAATTGTTTAAAACATTACAAGGAAACTCTGAGTTTCTAGTTGCTGCCTTTCCTTAGCCTTTGACTTCATGAGTTTTGGACTTGGAGCCCCACAATTGTGTGAGTCAATTCTTTAAAATACAACAAACACATTCTCCCTCCCTCCCCACCACACACACACACACACACACACACACACACACACACACACAAAACACATTCTCTTTATCTTTTAAACTAATATATTCTCAAGATCACCCCATAAATAAATTTCTTCATTCTCTGATGCAAATTATATTCTAAATTCCAAGTTACTTAATACAGCATACAAGGCATTTATCATTTGCTATCTTGCTTGCTTTTTACTTCCTCTCCTGCCATGAAATGTCTTCTTCCATGTATAACTGTTATGCTTCTTCAAACTTGTGATGCCATATTAACATCTGGGCCTTTGCCTGTATTATTTCTCCATCATGACCTTTCCTCTGGCCCTACTCCTCCTACACCTGCCTGGAATACACTTTATCAGTCTCATTAATTGAACTATGAAGTAACTCATCCCTGGTCTCTCGTACACCAATTCCACCCTCTTGCTGTATCTGTATTTTCCATTACTTATCACTACCTCTCAGTCTTCTTGGCTCGACTATGAACCTCTGAGATCAAGCTCAGAACTTAATTCATCAGCTATCACCAAGCATACCCTAAACAACACCCTGTTGAACAGTCAATAGCTTTATTCTTTTGGTTCGACTTCTTTGAAAATAAATTTCATAATCTTACATGAATTAACTTCTTTCTTTATATATCTCTTGTCTTCAGAGTTAAGGTAACATACAGTTGTGATATATAGTATTCAGACAAAATATATATTTTCATTCCTATTTAGGGATGGGGACCTCCAGACTAAGAAATGCACTTCCCAAATTTAGAGTAAATCTAAATATTTTAGACATAACACATATTTAAATTCCAAAATGATATTCATTTTAAAAATGCCCTGACATTTTATAGGGTCATATTCTTTTAAAAAGCATACTGAACTTTAAGAAGGAAATGAGTATGAAAACTTTTATAAATACCTTTTTTAAAGTAACATGGCAGTGGAGATATTACAATTCCAGCACAGAACCCTCAGTTTTTTGCAAATGAGGAAGCTAAAGCCTAGAGATTGATTCAGAATCTCTAGGCAAACCAAAGGCACAAAACTAGTTAGTGGTAGACTCTGTACTGGAACTCTACCCTGCAAAGGTCTATCAGTTACCTCTCTATTACTCTCACATCAGTGATCTCCATTACTCTAGGCATTAAAATAAGCTATTTATATTTAAGGGATTAATTACACAATATGCCTTTAGTATAACATGCAAAGAGAAATATGCTTCCAATTTTTTTAATATTGGTAATTTAACACATTTTCCTACTATGAAGTCTAATTTGCTAAAATAATTTTGTAGTTTCCTATCAATTATTGCAAAGCAATTTAAGCAACAATAAATCATTGATAAGCACTCGGCAGAAATGCAAATCATTTGGCATGTCCCAGAACAAAAGGAGGAGAAAATCAGCATCTTATGGACTTAGCAAACATTAACTTTTTCATGAAATTTGTATTACACATAGGTAAACCTTAAGTGCATGGTTCTTCTGGCATTGTAATACTTTAACTTATAATAGATACTTAATATATGAAGCCGGAACATAAAATGAGTGTATTTTTTTCTCTCTCAAAATCTAGAAAAATGAAAAAACTATAAACAAAACAAAAAATATTTGGCAATTTTCTGAGTGTTTGCTTTTGGCCATTCTCAGAAAATTTTCAAGACTTTGGGAACCAGAGAATCATTGTAACAAGGAGTGAACAAAGAGTAAAGTCTATGTGTCAGAGGTCATAAGGGTAAATATGGAGGCTACCCGGACAATGGGAGACAAAGGGAGGAGAAAGGAGAAGAGCAAAAGAAAGAAGGGGATGGAGTCAAAGAGAGAAAAGGGTGTGATTGTAGGAAGAGTCAGAAGTTGGTAGGAAGGGTAACAAGGAAAGAGGAGGATGAGGAAATGAGCCACTTTCACATTCCCACAATCACTCGAAATTGATCTTTTTGAATAAATCCACCTTACCCTAAGCATACCATCAAACTGTTAGCTCTAGTTTCCTACCCCTTACCATAAGTTCCACTGTAACCTATTCTCCAGGATTCGGACCACCCTTTATCTCCTGCCACCCCATCACCTCCAAAATCTATAATCCAAACCAGAAAGTAGAGTATTCTCCAAGGTTGTGCCTTGAAGCCTTTCATAACCCCAACAGTTCTCAGGTCCACTTAAGGTCACTGGCCTTTCTCTACCAGCCTTGTTACATATCACCAGCCCCAGCATCTTCCTTTACCATTCTCTTCCTCTGTCTCATAGAAAATGAAATATGAGATATTTCCTTAGAGTGCCACCTCTCTATAGGAAGCATCCTTTTGGCAAAGACTTTCATAAAATATGCTTCATTTCAATTGATTGGGAGTGTAAGAGCTATGAGATTTGACAAGTCGTGCATTCCTACATAATTATAGTGTGTCTTGAGTGGGGTAAGTTATGAAGCCAAATGCAAAATGATTTTAACAACTTGAAATGTTAAATTACTTGTTTGGAATGTTCCTTATGGAGACTCCATGCTGTAATGAAATTGATTTTTTTTTCTTAAATAATAGAAGTCAGAAGTTCACTCAGTATTTTGAGGATATATTTGACCTACCTCTACTGTATCATTAATAGGCATTACAATGGCTTAGTGTTGAATACATTTATAAAATCATTTCAAAATATGAATTTGATGAGAAATAAATTAGAGAAATTGAGCTATTAACGTTAAATAAACTCATGCAGTAGAATTTAAGTGCAATCCACGTATTTACAACATTTATGGCAGTAATTTGGAGTGCTGTGCTTGGCAAATTTTCTACTGTAAAATACTAAAAATAAGAGCTTATTGCAAGAATTAAATTATCATAAGCATTAGAAAATCTTTAACTCATTATCATATTAAAATATCAGTGTGTGTCCCAACATATTGAAGCCAATCAAAGAAACTCAATTCTTCCATACAAGGAAGACAGATGGATTTTTCCCTTCTCATTTACCATTTCCATTTCCATTATAACATCATATTTCTTCTACACTGAACTCCAGGAACAGCCTCATTTTCATTTTTGGTCTTTGTTTGTATTTCACAGACTAGACATGAATTTTATCTTGCTCTCTCTGGTTGAAAAATTTTCAAGTCATTGTCTTCCTCCTATGTCTGTATACTGAATTTTAGATTAATGTGGAATATAACCTGTCCAACAAATCTATATAGGATGACCCATTATTATCATTTGGATATGAAGTATCCCTCAAAAGCTCCTGTGATATTGCAGGAGGTGAGATGATTAGATTAAGACCTTACCACGATCAGTTGCTTAATTCATTTGATGGATTAAGAATTTGAATATATTAATGGATAGTAACTGTAGGCAGATAGTGTGTGTCTAGAGGAAGTGGGTCACTGGGGATGTGCCCTTGGTGATTACATATTTTGTCCCTGGCTCTGTCTCTCTCTCTCTCTGCTTCCTAGGCTGTCATGAACTGAGCAGCTTTCCTCAGCCATGCCCTACTGCCATGATATTCCATTATCAGTTCAAGCTCAGAGCAATGGACTTGGCCAACCGTGGACTGAACCTCTGAAACCATGAGACCAAAATTAGACTCCCTCTCCTCGAAATTATACTTCTCAGGTATTTTGGTCACAGTGATGCAAAACTGTCACTCCCACAAATCAATTCAATTCAAGAAGTACAACATAAAGTTATTTTCTCTTCAGAACCCTTATCCCTTTTTATCTCTGTTTTGGGTGATGATTCTCCCATGAGAAACCTAAGTCACATTCTCACTATCTCCATACTATTTCCAGTTTATAAATTATTCTGCTTCTGGATCCTGCCAATTCTTTAAATGCACTTTCCATCTCAGATCAAGGCTTTATAATCTCTCCTGTGAAAAACTGGTAACTTTTTGACTGGTTGTCCATTTGCGTATTTGGTTCTTTCAAATCCACCCTCCACAAAGCCATCAGAAGGGATGTGATACACCACAGTAGATTTTACCTTTGGATCCCATTAGTAGTTCCTTTGTTTAGTAGTATGTTTGGTTCATCAGTCTGCTTTTATTAACATACACAAATATGTTGTTTGATCTTAGCTCTATATTCATTGGTTATATGATTTCTGACATATATATATATATATATATATATATACACACACTCTGTGTAGTCTTTGCTTTCTTTGCATTTCCTCTGACAAGTTTATTTTTGTTCTTATAGTTGCATTTATAACTATAACTTTATGTAATATTCTAATCCTCTTTTCTTCTTGGTTTCTCCACTATAAGAATTTAAATAATATAGTTTTCGTCCCCTCTCAACTTTACAGATTACTCTATTAATGTTTACCTTTATGCTGTTTGAGTACTATACACTGATACATTACCTGTTTCAATGTATACATTATGCATTTTAAATTGTACCTTTGAAACTGGCTTTACAAATTCATAACTTTGCAGTGTCTCAATGTTTTTTCTCTTTCCTCTTTCCAAGTCCAGCCTTTAAAAGATATGTAATTTGTACATTGTCAAGATTTATAACTTTCACACTTTTTTGTAACCATAATTCTCACACTTATTTTAGTCTTTTATCCTACATTTAATTAGATTCAATGCTTAGTGCTATTTTGTATTAAGTTTTTACTGGCTAAAATTTATCATCATGATTTCATCAAAGAATATGAAAACTATATTCACTGATTCTTTACATCTTTGAAAAACGTTTATGTGTACCTTTATATTTGATAAACATTTAGTTTATTTTCTTCTAAACTCCTGGGCTCATATGTTTTTCTTTGAAGACTATAAGCACTGCTACATTTTTTTTTAGGTTTTGTTTATTGTAATTCACTGTAAGACTAAATTAACTTTGTAACTTATTGATTATAGAGAACTTACATTTTATGTGTCTGGTTAAGAAAATATCTGTTCCTTGAAAATTTAATAGATTAAGTAGACCAGTCTCTGTTGGAATTATTGTCTGTTAATTTCTCTCAGAGTATGTGTGGTTCATTCTTTAAAGTAATTTAAAGATTCCTTTAAAATTATTTCTCATCATTGATATCTGTACCAGATACTTACTGTGGAGGCAGGGAAGGTGTGACTCCTGATCATGTTCCAGGTAAATTTTCATTGAAATTCTTTATGATGCATAACTTCTAGAACAGATATGTTTTGTTTTGTTTTTTCTTGTATCCAGTTTCTCAGAAGCTCTAATACTATTCAGGATGCCTCACTGAAGGTCTCCCTGACAGCCTGATTTTACCTGCATTTACTCAGTATCAAACAGAGCCCAGGAACATTCCCACAACCAACCTGAGCATTTTGTCCTCCTTCTCCAAAAAGTCAGTTGGTGGTATGTGTTCTGGCCTAGATTGTACCCATCGCCATTCATGTGTTGAAGTCTTAACTCCTCAGAATGTGATTGTTATGGAGTCAGAGCCTTTGAAGGAGTAAGGAAGGTCCAAGATTATTACTGGGGTGTCCCTAATGCAATATGGCTGGTGTCTTCATAAAAAGAGACTAAGACACAAACATGTTCATAAGAAATACTATGTAAAGACACAGGAAGAAGGCAGCCATTGGCAAGACAATAAGAGAACCCTCAGAAGAAAGACCCCTGCCAACACCTTGATCTTGAACTTCTAGTCTTCAGAATCATGAGAAAATAAAGTTTCATTGGTTAAGACCCCAGACCATGGTGTCTCTAGCAAATTAACTCAGTATTCTTCTTAAAAGATGCTTCCTGCTTTAAGAAAATATATTTTTGAATTCACTGAGACTCCATCATCAGTCTAGGTCTTTCCACACCCAAATATAACTTTCATTGCATTTGAAATTTTTTTCTTACAGACTGTGTCTTGGGGCTACAAAATATCTCATAGTTTTGTTGAAATGGATTTTTTGTTAGTTTCATGTATTTCTGTAATTACAATGTGATTTTTAAAGGACTAAGGAGTTGATGCTATTTCTTATTCTCATTTTAAAATCAAAGGAATTCTTAGATATTTAAATATTTATTCTACTAAAGAAACCTAGCGTATGCTAGGTGACCATGACTGGTTTTAGCAGAGATGACTGTTGAAGAGCACATTTTGAGAATTGGTCCTATCCAATAACTTTTTAATTTTCTTTGTCACTTTCTTAATGAAAATAAGAAAGATGAAATAAAGAGGAGAAAGAAGGCTTGGGGAAATCAGAAAAAATGGTTCATAATAATAATTAAGCAGGATGGCAGAGCAAGCAAATTAGAGATACATAGTGAGATTTCCAGGAAGCAATGTATATACATTTGAAATTAGTAGTATCCACATTCTGCTGTTTTAGAATTTTTTCTAACAACATCAAGTTCCATACAAGCAGGCATGAAGTAGGGTAGAATAGGCAGGTAACTGGATTTTAACACAGTTGTGGAGTTGCTATACAAGTTCAACAGAGAGAATAAGATGCAATGGCATGGATCATTGCAAGTTATCGATTATAACAACAACAACAGCAGCAAAAAGAAACCAAAGTTAAGTGAGGACAAAAGTAAATTCCAAAGTTGCCCCGTGAATTGAGATACTATAATATGCTCTTTGTTCTTTAGATTTGTTGCTTTTGTTACTCTTGTCCCTTAACTAGAATGTACTTTTCTATTTCCTGTGATTGGGATCAAAGAATGTAATTTTTTAAAGATAAGAATCATGTAATAAGTACTTAACATACTTGATAGAGACAAATTAGTTTAATTTGACTTCTTTTGAATTCTCCCCTCTTATGGTAATTACTTCCTATTAGGTATTTAATAGTTGCCTGTTGGCAAATTTATATCTAATCTACATATATATGCGAAATGTACATATTATCTGTATATTATTGATGTAGATATATGTACATATAAACATATAGAGCTATATAGATAGAGCTATATAGATAGATACATATACATACACACACTTGCACACACAAAGAGAGAGAGAGAGACAGAAACAGACAAGGAGCAAGACCATAAGAGAGAAATGGGCAAAGGAGCTAATCTCCAAATCACTCAGTATAAAATTAATAAATCCATGAAAATCAGAAAGAGTGAGGTCTCTGCTTTCATTCTCATTCTCTGGGACACACAGCATAGAATATGTAAATGTTCAGTGCGGAGTCATTGCAGGGTGAACTGAAAGTTGGAATTAAAGTTTCAATAAGTATTTGTCTAAAATTTACAACTATTATTCCTGAGAAGACCTTTGTTTCCTCGGGATTGTTTCCCTTCGTACCTGCTTATCAAGTCAATTTGACCTAAAGAACCATTAATGGGGCTCTAATTGAATAAAGCAACAATTCTTTCATTATAGTTCAGTCGACTTTCTGTCATTTCTGAAAATGACCTTACTTTGAAAGGCTGACTTTGAAGATCATTTATGCACAAAAGGTTTATTCACACTGTACTTAATATTCCAGCATTTTTCCCTCTAAACTGTAGATCAAAGCACTGGATTTCACAGTCTGATTTTAATTTATTTATTCATTTGATTTATTTTTATGGACAAATTTCTATTTGCAAATCAGAGTGTTCTCATACCTATAGCTTCTGAACTAATAATTATGTTCAGGTGAACTATCTACCAATAAAAGTTGACAGATCTTAGCATAAACAAAATACTAAATAGATTAATAAATATCCAGAGAAAATTGGAAGTGTACCCATGGAAGCAACAAAACTACAGATTACAAAATCCCCATCAATTTTATATTTTTCTCTGGTCAATTACAAATCTATTCATTTCCCTGTGGTCAAAGCTAAATCAAATGATAAATCTTGTAATCACTGGAAAATCAGTTAACATGTAACTGATCATTTCCCTTCAGGAATAATAAGTACTAATTTTTACACATATAATTCATCCAACTTAAATTTCCTAATTTAAAAATGTCATAGGTAAATTTTCTGCCACATTTAAATTTTCCTTTACTTTCTGTTCTCTTAAAATGGTCTTTAAAAACATAAGATTCTGGAGTTGTACTCAGGGATGCATGCCTATAATCCCAGTGGTAGGGAGGCTGAGGTAAGAGGATTTCAAGTTCAATATCAGCCTCAGAAACTTAGGGAGGATCTAAGGAATTTTGCAAGACTCTTTATCAAAGTTTTTAAAAAGGCTGGGGATATCAAAACACAACAACAAAAATAGGATTCTGGTTAACAACTGGGTTAGCTACTTCATTAAAGTTACCATTATTTTCTATCATTTCAACATATGAAAATTAGGTTTTTAAGTTAAATTCTTACTTATGTGTCATGGTCCTTGACTTTTAAGATTACTGTGTTACAGCCCTTCACATTAAATAATTATCTGGAAAAAATGCAAAATTATAAAATATTCTCATGGTTACAAAACAGGATTGAAAATATCTACCACATCTTTTGAAAATTTCTAAGACATGATTGTCTGGCCCTGTGTGAATCTTCAAATGAGCAACTTTTCAAGAAGAATGTGGAAGTCTGGTATTAAAGTCTGCAGAGCTTTAATACCCATTTAATACATGGGTATTAAAGCTCTGCAGATCAATAGTGTCCCTAGTCACTGGTCTATGTTCTTCATAGATATTATAGATATCTTCTTTTGATTTTTTAATAAAGTCTGTCTATGATGCTTTTAAAGGCGATTTTAAAATCTAACTCATATTAAGATATCAATCATTTATGTTTGATATAACTTATAAGACACCCCCAAAATGATTGATTACATGTTATTGTTTATTCAGATAAGCAAAGTAAATGCATGGAGACATGAAATAAGTTGTTCAAAGCAAAAAATCTGGCAATAGTAGGGGACTTTTCAAAGTAATCATGATATTGATGTCTGATACAATATTGTATGTTGGTTATTGATATCTAACATGATATAAATTTCACATAGAAGATATATCAATGTATAACTTTTCTACATTGAAGATAAACTTTCTCTCATAGAACCACATCAAATCCATCTTCTCTGCACCTGAATTAGCAGTGGTCAATACACTTCAATGACAATAATTATGATTATGCTCTCAATCCCCTAAGTAACAACTGACCAAATAATTTGATAGAAACACATTATCTAATTTAATCCTCAAAATAACCATAGGAGATATATACAAACAATAATCTTGGTTTTGTTGAAGTTTCAGAAGGATAAATATCAGACAAATGGAGGCCACTAGTGTTTGGCCAATTGTTGGATCTATGTGTATTTAACTTCTATAGCCAAAATATTCAATTTTCACACCCTTAAGTCCTATAATGTCATTTTTTACTTTTTGTTTGAACTTTCTTCTATTACTCATAATCCATAACACTTTAAAAATAAATTACCTCTGATTTACAAAACTGGGTAAAGTTGAGTAAACAGGGGGAATGTGGATTATGTCATGTGTCAACATCTGCTCAGAATCTGCATGTATCTATCCTAGTCACTGACTGCTAATCCTTTTCCACCCTGCTCTCTCCTGTCTACACATCTGCCCTGGTTATGAATTAAGCATTCTTCTAATGAGGAACTCCTCTATACATTTTCCCCAAAGGTCAACACACTTCCTTATCTTGTTCCCAATCAAAGCTTGCCTTGAGCATTCTTGTCTGGGTGCTCCTGTGGATATCTTTCCCACCCACGCTCACTACCCTCCCACTTGGGTGTAGCATTCATACATAATCCAAACTGTGAAGATGTGATATTCCATTTACCTGCTATTCGGAAGTAAATTACATTCTCTCATGAAAAAGAACATCCATTGCATACTTTTTCTCAAGCCTGCTGCTAGAACCTGGTGATTTTGTGAAATGTAATCAAAATTCCATGGATGTTAAATAATAAAACTGAAACTTAGGCATTCTTGAAAAAAAAAAAAAGAATACTAACCATAGTGGTGATTTGAAAATGGCACATTCTAACAAGTAAAATATTAATATCCTAGGGGAATTTGAAAGATGCTTATTGCAACAATGTTTAAACAATATTAACAATTTCTTGTTAGATAACTGTGTACAGAAATCAGGAAAACATTTTCCATAATCCTAAAAATATACTATAGTTGCTAAAGACACATACCAGTTTAGGTTGCAAAAAGGCTATTGGTACAGATGTTTGTGCAGTTGAATCCCTAAGTAAATTCAACACCTATTGCCAAATAGTTATTTGAACATATGTGATGTAAACTTTCATCATAGTAATCATCACTACTCCATCTTCTCTTATATAATCCAAATAATCCTAGAATTTCTTTAAAAATGACATTCACTACCCCAAACATTTACTGATTTCTCTAACACCCTGTAAAATTTATGGACCTTGAATATTTTCAGTACAATGATACTTTACAATTTACAATTTACTGAAACAAATTATTCCATTTTTCCTACATATTTTCTTCCTGGATTAGCTTTAGCTCATGTTTCCAGCCTTAAGGCAAAAGGGATTTTAACTATGTCCATGTATTTCTGAATTTCTTACCTTGTATATTTTTTATAAAGAACGCATCATTTTTATTGCCTGAAAGCAAGCTTTGGTGAAAATGAAATGATTAAACCATTTATCTTATTTTAAGACAACATGACTTAGAAAGACATGGGATTTTGACTGACACATGGGATTCATTTGGTTTCATACTAAGCTTTCTGCTATGAGTGTGAAATTGAGTCATGTTAGTCTGTTTTGGATTACTATAACAAAACTCTTGAGCTGAGAAACTTTAGAAACAAAAGATTTTTATTTAGCTTACAGCTGTATAAGTTCAAGAGCATAGCACTAGCATCAACTTGGCTCTGCTGAAGATCTCATGACAGGTGGCATCACAACAGTGGGAGCACATGCCAGAGGGAAAGAATCATATAACCAGGCAAGAAGCAAAGAGGCTGGAAAATTGGCTAGTTCTTTTATAAAAATCCTCTTATGAGAATTAACTCAGGGTGTCAGGAGTAATACCTTAATTCCTTCCAAGGACAGTACCCCAATAACCTAAGGATCTCCCCCTAGGCTACACAATTTAAAGGTCCTACCACCTGCTAACATTGCCACATTGAAAATCAAGCTTCCAACACATGAAGCCTTGCAGGAGACACTGAAAACATATTCAAATTATTGTATGGGCAAATCACTTAACCTCTCTGTATGTTTCCCCCTCCCTAAAACAAGGCTATAAAACTCACTTTAAAGAACTATTTCAGAATTAAAGGTACTCCACACATAGGCAGTTCTCTACAATTGTTCATTCAAAACCCTTTGCTCAATATAATCAATTTTGACCAAAATCCACTATATGGATCAAGGCCCAGGGTTCTTTCTATCTGATATAGGAGAGGACATACAATTTTTCCAGTCTTGCTTACACGTTGCTCATCACAGTCTGATGGGTATGTTGAGATACTTATACATGTGATGTCGTTGTTAACATCCCTACTATAAGAACATAAATGGGATAGATTCTAATCAACCTAAAAACTGGTTTACTTCTCATATAGTCTTTAGCACACTCTTGAAAATTTGAGTGACTTAAAGAATTTACGCCAATAGATAAAAGTTCATTTGATTTCAAAGTATTTTCAAATATGCTTGTGATCAGTGAACTCTTTTGAAATAAATCTCTTACACATGAGTGTAGTAAATAGTTTGTTCAAACTATTTAATGATGATTTTATTTTAATATACTATAATTATTCATTAGTGTAAGTCTCTTTTTCTTATGGATTTGGCTGGCTAGTTGTAACATTAAAGCTTCAAAGACTTAGAGAACAAAACTAAAGAGAATAAAGCTTTAAATTTACTGAGTAAGCATTCATTTTCTGCCAACAAATCATGGTACAAATGAAAACATTCAATTAAGAAAAAAGCATATATATTTATTAACCTAAATTTATTGTGATTTATCATGCAAACTAACATGAGGATTCATTTTTACTTGTGACATTCAAGTAAAATGTTATATTTAGTTACCATTGCCACTGCATTCCTCACATATCACTTCACCTCATCCCATGTTAACCCAGCAGAAAACAAATCAATGTCCTGTAGCCAAAATGTGCTTAAATCACCAATTTCACAGGAATAGAAAGGATCTAAAAATATAATATTTTCTGAGTGTTCATGTGCTGTGTATTTTATGACACTTTACATATAAAGTGTTTGATTGATTATATATGCTTTACAGAAGGAAACTAAGATTAGAAATAACTCAACTCACATGTACAGCCCATGCCAAAAGTGACTCTCAAACTCTCATCCGTAGCATGAGAATATGTCATCTAAAGGAAGCTCACAATTTTCTGCTATTCAGTTACATCATTTCTGCCTAGATGTACTTTTAATCTTCACACATTTTTCTGTAACCATTTTGGAAAAAAAATCATTCCTCTACTAAAAATGATTTTTGCTCAACTTTTTCAAAAAACTCAATAGCAATGCATTTATTTTACATAAAGGGAAATGTTAGTTATTGGAAAAAACTTCAGAATGTAGAATTTTTCAATACAATGGAGAATTTTTTATAATGTAGGCATTTGAGACTCAAAACTAGGGAGCACATGAGTTCTCTCTAAAGAAGAGAGTCCAATCAGCACTGCTGTGATTTCCTGATGGACAGCCCCTCCCCATCCAGCACTGGTAAAAAGTAAAAGCCTTTTGACTTACATGCCATCAAGTACAAATAACATCCTTACAGATCAGCCTACACCACTGAAGTATCATGAAACAGTGTTCCCAGAAACAATCAGGCTGATGGGCTCAGGTGAATTGACCTTTGCACCACGATTACAAACTGCTCATATATACTTGTACATTTCCTCTGGGGAGTTCTAGACAAAAATAAAACACTATTTTAAGATTTTTCTTTCTTGCTTAGCATTTTAAAATAGCAGAAATTAATGGGTGCTCTTAATTGTCATGAGAGTAAATACCATCTTTGTCTCAATGTATTTGCATATAAAACATTTCTTTGGAATTTAGTCCATTGCTCTGGGAATAGGCTGGAAAAATTGGCCCTTGACCTATTGAAACATTTGTTTCTGTATGTTACTTGATGTTTGTCTTATAATATAAATGCTCAATCTGATTTTATAAACACATGACAAATCTACATATATTGGAATCTGAAAATTTGATTTAAAAATCATATTAAAACCATGACCAGGTAATATTAATTTCTTGAATATCTCAATCTCTTATTTAGTTAGCATTATATTAAAGAATATCAGTAGATTATCATATGTTCTAATAAATATAATGCTAATTTCAATATCTCTCAGTACAACTGGGACTTGGGCAACCAAAATATTTCTTGAATTCAATTAATATAAAATTTTAAAAATTCCTTCCTCTAAAAATCCAGAGATAGATCTATGGTGTAGATTTTTCTCTTCTCCTTTTTTTCAGTGTGTGGGGGGGAGAATTTCTAAACACTAAATTTTTAACATGGTCATTTACATACTCTTTATATAAGGAATCAGGTTGAAAATTTTACTTTTGTCATATTTATATTAAAAATTGAGAAGTAAAACGCATATATTCAAGAATTCTGTTTCTAAGTCACTCAAATACTTGGCTCTACTACTTTTTTACATATTTGACCTTGAGTAAGTTGCTGAACTTCTGTGGGCCATAACCTCAGATTATCCAATGCATCTCACAGATGCACTGCGGAGTCTCAGGGTTGCAAATAGAAAGTGCTCATAATAGCGGCATGCACAAAGTAAGCATTCAGCAAATTTTAGCTACTGTTGTGGATCCTATTTTATTATAAAGCTGTCAAAATGCAGTAAAGTGATTTTAATTCATGGATGAAGTTATTGCTGAGTTAATACTGTATTCAGAGAAGAACTAATTAGAAGAGAACAATCAGGCAAGTAGACATTGTCCCACAAAACATGGATTAACATTAGTGACATAATACAGTTGTCATGACATCTAAATTCAAAGTCTTTGACCTCACTAAAGTAACAGAATGAGGTTTGAAGTATAGAATTGTATACAATTAGTCAACATATTCTTTTGCTGACTTTTCAATTATGGAGTACATTAAAAATGGAAATATATTTCTCAGAGAAAAATATTGGTTGAATTTTACAGTTTACAGACAAATGTCAAAATATCCGTAAGAAAGAAATGTAATCAATCACAATTATCCATTTATTCATTTACTGACCCAAAGGTTACAAGAAATGCCGTAAAAGTGAAAAGAAAATACCATTGGTCAAACCATAATACCCAGCCTTAAAACTAATACCCTTGAATACAGATATTTTTCCCATACTTGAGCACCATGTTGCTCTACAGAAATACCTCTGGGCATGGAAGCTCAGAGAATGCTACAGAAAAGAACAATAGGTCCTGTTCAGTGAGACTCCTATGGGGCAGTACCCAGGAGTTATCAGATCCTAATTGAAGTCTGCATTTCCAGAAGTACAATTCAAACATAAGCATATTCCTGAAAGGAAGAAATGTGCTCTCATCTTAGTAATTAAGTGGAAGATTAAGAGCCAGAGAAACTGATTAATCAGGACTTCAGCCTGGAAGGGCTCCAGCAGGTGGGAAGTAGGAAGCTAAAGCCAAGGGTTGATATGAAGCAAACAGATGGTTAATGATGTGTGGGTTGGTAAGGCCTGGTTTGGGACTAATCTTACACACACCATTTCTTCTTACCCTTTGCGTCTTTATGCCAAACAGGTGTATGGAAATCTGAATAGTTAAGGGTTGCACAGTTAATTTAAGAGGCTAGAAAATTAAAATAGCAAATTTCCATGGGAAATGCTAAGTAGCCAAAATAAAATCTGGATGTCTTTCTTTATTGAGGGTGATAGGTGACCTAAATTTTTCCTTGAATAATTAAGACTGATTGTTTTGATTCTGCACATTAATTTTGTGGCATCTACTTGATTGACAGTTACAAAGATATTTAGAATAGAAAATAGAGCCATTTAATTATCAGTTTTCATATTAAAATAAGTTTTATTATATTGCCATAGACATATTTGAATTGACAGAATACCCAAATAGACCATTTTTCTTTGCTCTTTGTGGCCAGAAGGGGTGGAAGATAGACAAGTACTATATACAATAGTTTTTATATTTATTATATCTTTAGAAAGCCTCATCATTCTGGAAGACTTAATCATCCAACACCATATAAATATCCTATACTAGCCGGGCGTGGTGGCGCACACCTGTAATCCAAGCGACTTGGGAGGCTGAGTCAGGAGGATCGCGAGTTCAAAGCCAGCCTCAGCAACTTAGCGAGGCCCTAAGCAACTCAGTGAGACCCTGTCTCTAAATAAAATACAAAATAGGGCTGGGGATGTGGCTCAGTGGCCGAGTGTCCCTGAGTTCAATCCCCGGATCCAAAATAAATAAATAAATAAATAAATAAATAAATAACCTATACTTTCCACTTACATGTTTCAGATTTTATATACACATCTTATACTTAAATGCAAATACTATAATTTCTCAAAATGTTTACCAAATAAATCGCCATCATCTTGTTTAAAATGTAGATTCAAAGTCTACCACAGATCCCTCCAGAGCCCTGGAGCTCAAAAATTTTTATTTCTAAATAAGTATCTGACACCATTCTTAGGCATACCTTTAAAGTCTGAGGCCCATTGCTCTGTACACTGTACCAAAGATTCACAATGAGAACTCTTCCCTTTTAAGTGATGTTGTGTATATCCACTATTTTAGGAACATCCGTACAAAATGTCACATGAAGCAGTCAGTGAAAATACCAAACTTGGAATCTAGAAACATAAATACTGTAAGCTCTGAATCTCTGTAACCTTAGATGAGTTTTGCAGTGTCTATAACCTCTGATTTAGCTATCTGTTTCATTGAGGAGATAAGGACTGCTCTGAGACCTAACGCCCTGATTCTAACACTGGTACTATACTCCTGGATGAGTATAGCCATCTTCAGAGCTCTTAAGTTTTGGGATAGAAGTAACTTATTGTGCTCTGATTTTCAACAGTTACATGGAAATGTGTTTTTACTGCTACTGTCGAACTCTTTTAATATACTTACTCTTGTGTTTACAATAATTTGGAAGTGGGAAAGAATTTAACAAAATATAGCTACCCTGAGTATTAAATCAAAAAAGCAATGGGAGAAAAAAAATCTCATTTACATATATTGAATGAATATTCATTGATTTGCAGAAGGAGAAGGCAAATAAATTCTCACAAAGCTGTTTTCTATATCAACATCTGGAAACTTAAGATGTCAAATAAACCTACCAATTATAAAATCTCCTTGGTGATCTTCTTAATATGATTTTAAAAATCTACACTTCAAAAGAACCAGGAAAACCATATTTTAAATATCTACTTTAAATTTTAATACCATATTTTTAAATCTCTCTATTCCACATTGATGAAGCTTAAAAAAATCATCCTGATAGAAAAGAATGATCATCATATGTATTATTGGGGCATTTCTAGAATGGAAAAGAGTTCAAATACTTAAAGACCAATTCAAAGCTATTTGATAATACTACTAAGAGGAAAATAGATATGTAGGCATCCAAATAAAGCTTTGATACACAAGATATTCAGAAACTGTAGATTGCTTGAAACCTCACATGACAAATACATGCCCTTATATCACATTTCCCAGGACACCATTAGATTATTTTCTGAAGGTGACTAGACCATTATTAGAAAAATCATGAAGCTCAAAACTGGCCTAGTTTTCCAGTAGTTCACCAACCACAGCAATAAAAAAAAAATCCATTAACTCACTTCTCTGAGACTTGAAAACTGTGTTGTTGGGTTTCCTTAGGCACAGGTAACATGATTTTAAAAAGCCTGCATATATTTTAAGAGAGGCCTGGTTGACACTCACAGGTGACAGATGTACACACACTTGTACATCTGAACAGCATGAGTCGTTCAACCAACTTCTGAATCATTCACACTTGTCACCAAGAATTCAGGTTGAGTTATCCAAACTCAAAACAAGAATATTTTAATACATAAAGTTATTCTTCCACATTGTGTCTATCACGAAAACTGCATATTTCGTTTTTTAGTATTTTTTAATTTGAAGTACATACTTTATAATATAATCAGCATGGATACTTGCTTTGAAAAAGCTTTCAGGATGTACTTTCCACTTACATCAACAGGAATAAGATTCATTCAGGCAAAATGAATGTATATAGTATGAATTGAGGCTCATAATTTCTCAATTTTGTATTTGGTTTAAATAGTGGTTTGTTGGACCTCTTCATTAAGAAATGTGAGAACATCAGCACATGCTTATTTTGCCTCAAAGTAAAAAGTTGTTTTATTGTATTATTTTGCTCTCAAGGTTAATTGATTTGTGATGATTTGGTATGGTAAGCAAAATGTAAATTATAAAATTGAGACCAGAAGTTCCAACACTCTGCATAATAATCTGTTTGTTAAACAATCTATATGTATGCTAAATACTTTTATATGACTGCCAACTTAAAGGAATATAATAATATAATTTATTCACAAATAATATTTGGGTAGTTTATGTACATCAGATCTTTTTATGGCCCCTTAGGATACAGAAGTGCAAAATATGAGGAAGAAAGACATCCTTCTCATGGACTATACTTGCTAATGGGGTTGAAAACACAAAAAGAAAACAAATCAATGGAAAGATAAATCTCCAGAATCCCATGTCTGAACTACATAGGACAGTGGGATGGAAAGTGATAGGGCAGCTCCTTTTAATCAGATAGTCAAAAAGTAGGAAATGAATGATAGCAAAAGAGATTTATCACTGAGAATAGCAGAAAGAACAGCAGTGTCAAAGTTTTGAGTTAGGGATAGAATAGCAAATTCAAATATAGGGAGAAGTGGGGCTACAGCACAGTGACCAAGAGAGACCCCACATCAATGAGTTGTATGTTGTGAAGTCCTGAGAAACGTTATTACCTCTATTTTGAACATATTTGTAGAAAACATTTTAACTTCAAGACTGTGTTTGAACTATTCATTTTGGTCATATACTTTCTGTTACCAAGTTTTACTTTTTATACTTTCCTCATGATGATAAATGAATCCCTATCATTTGCATGCATTTGAATTAGCAGGTCTTTAAAATGATAATGAAATTAGGTCTCCCCAAAGCATGAGGACTTCAATTTTTTAAAAGAAATATTAATTCTACATACTCTTCCTACTCTTTTCTGTTACCAAGCATATTTCCCTTGGTCAAAGTCCAAATGGCTGTCTAATCTATCAGTCTTCTTTGCACACTCACCTGATGGGAGCCAGCACTTCACTAAATAGGGTAGACACATCCATAGCTCATAGTTTCAAAACTTTGTGATTTTCGATGAATTGTAATTGAAGAACAAAATTGTAATTGAAGAACAAAATACATCTTTATTCTTGCAAGCTCAACAATTTACATTCCCAGGAAAACTCAGCTGAAATTTCCACTCTTCCCTAAATCAGACTGATTTTCAAGCCTTCTCAAGAAGCAATTTGCTTTGTCAACTAATTTTCAAACTGATGAACTGGTTCACGAGAGTGAGCAATTCAGTATTTTGAACACCAAAAATTATCCCCATGATATTCTACAAGAGACAGGAAAGGCTTAGTGTTATCTTTCAGCTGTGCCAATTCACCAGCAAGGCCTTTCTTGGGAGAAAAACCTAACTATCCCTTATCCAATCCATACAAGAAATGGCTCCTTAAACTACATGACAGCCTATGAACAGAGGAACCACATAATTTATCTTTGAAACTGAGACACTTGTGAGATCAGAAGAAGAATCTATTATCATCTATAGAGGGACTGTAGTCAAGATCAAGGACTGTCCCAAGCATGCTGGGATGTATCAACCCTAGGTACAAAACACAGGTGTAGGAAGTCATTGGGGAATTATACCTTATATATTCACAGAGGAATGTGAAGCATAGTAAATTGTAAATATCTTTGATGAAGCAATAGACCATTTGAAACACTGTCATCTAATATGCCTAAGCCTTCAAGCTTACCTTCAGTTTCATCGAATTCATGATAACAACCACACTGATCTAACTATGTAGTTAGCAATCATTTACTAAAATATACTTTTCCATACTAGAGCAATGGGATATTCACAGGCCAAATTAACTCAAAATTTGATCACAGTCCTAAATAAAACTCAAAACTATAAAACACCTAACAGGTAACATATCATAAGATCTGGTTGATATTGAAATTAGGATGACCTTTTAAACACAATGCCAAGAACATTAAAAATGCTTCAAATTAAAATTTTCTCCTGTTTGGAAGGTACTAATAAGAGAATAAGAAGACAAGCCACAAGCTGGGGAGAAAACATTTCGAAACCCATTATCTAATAGAAGTCTCCATAATATACAATTCAACTCAAAATGTTAAAACTCAATAAGGAAACAGGCAATCTAATTGATAAATGAGTGAAAGAGATGAATGGGTGTCCCTAAAGAAGAAACACAGCTGATAAGTAAG
Source organism: Glaucomys volans (assembly GCA_020662805.1). Lineage (NCBI taxonomy): Eukaryota > Metazoa > Chordata > Mammalia > Rodentia > Sciuridae > Glaucomys > Glaucomys volans. Next base: position 2,098,594 of record JAJEJO010000874.1, read on the forward strand.
CAAATAAAAGAATACTCCATATCATATGTCCTTAGGGAATGGCAAATTAAAACATCATGAGATGCCACTTATTGCAATATCTAAAATTCAAAACATCCACAATACCCAATGCAGATGAGGTGGAGAGATAGAAATTCTCCCTCTGTGCTGGTAAGGATTGAAAATTGGTGAAGTCACTTTGAGAGGCTGTTTAGAAGTATTTTTCAAAGCAAAAAAACAATATATATATATATATATGTATATATATATACACACACACACACATATATGTATATATACACGCACACATATGTATAAATTATATAGCATATATCTATATCTATCTATCTATTTATCTATGTGTGTGTATATGTGTGTGTATGATCCAACAATCACACTGCTAGGTATTGGCCAAAATGAGCTGAAAACTTATGTCGACACAAAAATCTTCCCACCAAGACCAAAGTCTATCATTTAAATAAAGATGGATATATTGGTAAAAATTCTAATTTGTGAATGATTAAAACTTTCATTAAAGTAAATGTGATTTGTGTGGAATACCACTGCATAGCTCTAATTTTAATTAAATCTTTTATTTCTAATAAATCTTTGTATCTTATTTAAACCACTGCTAATAGAACAATACTATTTTGTACAAGGCCAAATGTAGATGCTACTAACAAAAAGCATAGATCATATTCCTTACCCTTAAGGTACTTACTCTTCTTATCTATTTTCTGTGTGAATAAAAAGTAAGTAGAATGTATTAAACAACAATACAATGTAATATAAATAACAGATATCAAATAACAAAACGAAGTAGTATATTCTGATTGTCATAGTGCAAACTGGAGGAGCCCCACCACCACCACCAAAATAAAAACAAAAGAATGAAACTCAGTTTGTACAAAGCTGTACTTAAGGGAAAAGGTTATTGAAAAACCAAAGCCCTATTCAAAAGGCCATGTCAATACCAGTTTGGTTACTTCTTTGTACCAAATATCAGTTTGTTTAAAATTTCTTCTAGAATGAGTTAAAGTTAGAAGGATAACAAGGACCATACAGTGAGACACTAAGAAGTCTAGATTTAAATTGTTAAGTGATAATAGACTAATAAAGGAGTCTAAGCCCATATAATTAGAGGAAAATCAATCTGGTTTAAGTATGAACATATGGGCACATCTGGATTAGTAGAGCTGAAATTAAGAAAAAGGAATTCAAATAAGATCAAAGTTTAAAATTATGAAATATGAAGTTAATAAAAAGATGAACTCAAGAAAATCTGGTACTATCAAACACTCAGCAAACTCCTAGTATAGTGAGAAAAATAGAAATATAAAAGATAGAAAAACAGCCCCCATACTAAGAAAATATGAAATCAAACTGGGGATATAAAATATTTAAATATGAAACACTGTCAAAGTCATATTCTGGTTATATCAGAAATGCTCTATAATAAAACATTGCAGGCAATGAAGATAATCCTTCTATGCTGCGGAACTGCAATACTGAAGTACAGAGTTGACAGTGACTTGGCATTTTCATGATGCCCCAAATCTGGACAATCTTATTTCATTCTCAAACTGATCTTATATTTTCCTAAGATAGACTAATTGCTTCCACTTCTCAATTAAGAAATTGTCAGAAGTGAATTTTGGTTTTGTTTCAACTTGTCAAATCCTTCTCATTTCAACGTTCATTTTTTTATGGTAAAAAAAAAATCTCACTTCAGATTCTGACTCTTTCCATTTAAGCCACCCAGAAACTAATGATGTAATGCAGTCTCTTATACAGGGTCAATGTAGGAAGGAAATTTGTGCCTGAAGTGATGGATGCGGAGTATTAGATGAAGACTACAAAAGAGCTTCTGAAGTCATGCATAAGCTCAAAACAGAAAGAGGGAAATCACACAAGGAAACACATTTCTTTACTTATATGTATGTGTATATAATATTTTTTAAATGTTTGAACTAACAATAACTCAGACTTTTCAGTTTCAAAAATGAAAAGTGAAATTATTTTATGCCTCCATTACATATTCAGAAGAAATAGCAATGAAAATTTTCGTGTTTGCTCTTCCAAAAAATGTTTCTGCACATAAAGTGTATCAGAAAATAATGTCAATACACTAAATTTTCACCAATAATTTGTATCAAACTGCCTATTTTAGGGCATCTTTCAATTTGAGCTCATAGAGTTTTCCAGAGCAGTACATATAAGCTTATACATTTCATAGAGCAACATATTGTGGATGGATCATAAAATATTTAAATCATTTAGAATGTTTCATTTTTACATTAAAAAATAACACTTAATAAACACACTTGAATATTCTGTCCACTTGTCTTAAAATTTCTGAACCACTGAGGATGAGCAATTTTGGTTGCTATTATTATTGAGGTACCACCAAATTGTCATCCAAAGAATTTGCATTGTTCTTTCCTGAAACCCCAACAGTGTGTGGGAAAGTCTATTTAATTATTTCTAACTACATGTTGTCCTTTTTAAAAAAATCTTTTTAACCTGATAAATTGTTTAATTATCACCATTCCTTGGAAATAAGACATTTTTAGGTTAATGGTCATTTATACTCCTTTTATTAAAACACATTCATTCATGCCCTGGTACATTTTTCTATTAATATGTTTTAACTATTTCCTATGTGTTCCTTTTATATTAAGAAAACAAATATATTTCCAGTATGACATTTGCATTTTTAACTCTGCTCATTGTTTTCCCTTTTGCAAATATTTCCCTCTTGCAAAAATTATGGTCAATTCCACTCACTAATCTTTAATCATGGATTCTGAGTTTATGATATACAAGAAGGTATACAGCACTTACCTATATCTAATTTCACAAAAGTTATTTTCTACAATTCAGTAGTATCATTTTCTTTCAAATTATGTACTTATCTGTAACTAAACTTGTATTGGGATATGGGTAGAATTATACATTAATGTTGAATAAACTAGCCATTTCTTCCCCAATAATTAATAAATGTTCCAATTTTACTCCACTGATTTAATCAGTTGTAGTTTCTATTTATTTGAATTGATTTCTGAACAATCTTAAAGAGTTCTGCTTATGCAAATCCTAAACTGTGTAAATTATTATGGAATCACAATGTTTCAATATCAAGCATAAATGTCTTCTGTTACTTTTTTGATAATCCATGACAAATCCAAAATGTTAATTATTCCTCATAAATTTTGGTGGCTTTTATCAATTTCATGAAAATTCTTAATATTTTCAAGCCTAATACATGCACTTATAAATTAATTTAACATACTTAACAATTGGCATATTCATACTATTAAGCATTTCTATATGTGGACAAGGTAAATCTTTCCACTGAAAGCCTCGTTTATAGACCCTAATTTAACTTTAAATATCTCTCTTGTAAGTCCTCTTCCACAAAGACTAAATGTTTATGCCTACATAGTCTAAATATACTTGCTATTATAAATAGAACTTTTCTATTCATTAGCTTAAGTTTTTCTTACGTAGAGACTACTAATTTTTATGTTTTCCCACTTTATAACCCATCACATTATTGAAATTTCTTCCTAATTCCAATGGTAACTGCATTTCTTGGACTTCCCATATGTAACATATCATATGCAAATAATTATAGCATTTCTCTTAATTTGAAGTTTTTTTTATAGGAAGTGAAACAGTATTCTTTTATTTTCTTAATTTGTATTTTGGACTAATATCTAATGATATTTAACAGAAAGGTTTAGTTTAACAAATGATGGCTTAGCAGTAAGTATGAAGGAAGGATAAGCCTTATAGTTAAGAGTAGTCCTTTTAAATAATGATGAATTTTGTCTCAAATTTTCTGGACTGATATTACAGTCTGGACAATAAAATAGCTGATATGCCATCTAAGTAGAATACATTAATTTTCTTTCTGTGTGTGTTTTGTTGTTGTTTGGTTTTTTTGGTACTGGGAATTAAACCCAGAGGCACTTCACTGTAGAGATACATTCTCAGCCCATTTTTTCATTTTTTTTTTCTAAAGCAGGATCTCATTAAATTGCTTAAGGTCTTGTTAAATTGCCAAGACTGGCCTTCAACTTGGAATCCTCCTACCTCAGACTCCTGAGGGGCTGGGCTTAGAAGCACGTGCTATTGTGTCAGGCTAATAGATTCACTTCTAATAAAATGCAAGAACAAATTCAAAAAGATTATGCCTACATAATCTTTCCCATGAGCATATTATTTTCTGTGTCCCTATTTTAGTGGTCTAGGAAAAACTTGTCCTGAGTAATCTAATTTCCAAAGATTAATTATTTGTATCCTCTGAGATAGTCTAGATTATGGATTATTTTTAAACTAGAAAAGAAAAACTACAAGGAACTAGAAACATCCTTTCATATTGGTTGTAAATACATTTCTACTTAAGATTTAAGACTCTCCTTATTTCCTACAGTTTCTTATTTTGAAAAATTTAAAACTACCAAGAAATTTAAAGAACAGCAAAACAAATACTCATATATCCTTTCCTATGTTCTGAAATTGCCAATATTTTGCCATATTTTGTGTTTTTCTCTTTTGAAGTCTCTCTTTTCATACACTAGCTTTAAAAATATATTTGAAAATAAATTGGAGGCATCAGGACAATCTAGCTATTCCAAAATGTTCCTCCCAAGAAGAGGACTTTCTAATACATAACTGCAAAACCATTATCACACTTGAGAGAACGTACAGTAATTTAACAATTCTATTTAATATCCAGTACATTTTAAAATATCTTGATTGTCCTCCGATGATTTTGGAGGTTCTTCTCAATTATTCTTAGCAGAGAAGTCTAAGTTAGGTCCATGAAACAGGAAGCTGATACCAGCTACTGGACTCTGGAGCCTCCACATATCTAGTGAGACCATTTTCTCACTCTGGAAGATTTCAGGGTTGCATAGGTGCACAAATCATCCTTGCCCAGCCTACACCCTGTGAAAATGCCTCATCAATGGTGAGGGGTCCTTCTCTCCTGGAAAATTGGTTGGGCAATTAATTTAGAGATCATCTGTCTCCAGTCTAAATTGTGGAATTATAAGCATTATGCAGATGCATGCATTCTACTCTTTTTTTGCTTTAAGTCTTTGACTCAGTTAGCCTTATTTTATATTGTGGTATTGTATGTCTGTCATCTCTTTGAATTGCATTACCCAGAGACTTAAGCAATTTCTTTTTTCCCTATACATGATCCAATTTTGGCTTACAGATTGCACTTATTTTTAATCTCTTTAGTCTTTTTTTTTTTACAGACTTCATTTTGATTCATTGTACACATATGGGGTTGTGCATCATGTACATTCATACCATTCTTGTTAATTGTACATGTACATAGAGTAATGGTGTCTGTCTCATTCTACCATTTTTCATACCCCTGACCCCTCCCTCTCTCATTTACCTCTACATAATCTAAAGTTCCTCCTTTCTTCTCTCACCCCCTACCCCCCAACCAGATTCTATATCATTATCCACTTATCAGGGAAGTTTTTAATACCAGTTAATTTTATCCTAATTAGAGAGATAAAACATCCCTAGCAATTTTAAATTAATAGTGGTGATAATACTCATCAAACTTGTTTCCAATTTTACTGCAAAATCTGTATCATAATCACAAGTTTGTTTTGAGTTCGGTATCAGAAGAAAATTTTTATTTCTTTTATATTCATATTCTAGATTTAGTGTTGAATTTTTCATTATTTCTTGTATGCAGTTAAAAGGCACTTACCTTTTCTCCTGTTAATGTGGTAAATTGTAGTGGTAGATGACTAAGCCAGAACTAAACTTGTATTTCTCACACAGGTCTCTCTCTGCACCATATGATCAGGTTATAGTATCTGTAAATGCTCTGCTCAAATCTAATTCATATTTTATAATGGTGTAAATCTCCATAAGCAAGTTCAGTTTACTTCATCTTATGTGCAGTTTGAAGTTTTGTTATCATACTCTGCTGATTGTGTAAGAGTATTTTAGATCTTTTATGCTCTTCATAGCCTAGAACACTTTGAACACTGAGGATCTCTATGCCTCAAGGTTTTTAGAGAATTTGCTTCCAAAACTATTTTAGCACTTTTTAGAGGTTCTCTTTGAAAATATTCCCCATTTCTTCTAGGACCGTATACCTAAGTTTGATTTTGGGTATTTATATTTTCTTAGAAGTCGCCCATTCGTTCAGGTTTTATATTTAAGAAAACTTGAACAAATTATTATTTTATAAGCCTTTTAATTTACTATATAGTTATAATTACTCTGTCAGTTCCATTTCTAACTTTTATGGTGTTTTATTAGATTTACTAGTATTTCCTTTCTTCTTACCACTCCCCTTGAACAAATACCCTTGGATTTATTTATTAGTTCTATTATTTTCTGTTTGCTAACTTTTCCTTTTATCTTCACTAATTTATTCTTTGTTTTCTGCAGTTTCATTTTATTACTCTCTCAGAATCGTCTTAACTTGAATTTTTAATGGATTCTATTAAATTCCTTCTTAATTAGTAATATGTGTCTTTAACATGTGGTTCTTAATTTTTTCATTGGTTGACACTCAGGAAATGATAATGTTTTTATAGTACACAGGGGTAAATACAAGTTTGTTCCCTACTTCAATACCCCTCTTCCTCCCGAATGTCCTGGGCTGGAGGGAATAAATATCTGCACCTAAAATCCATTTGCTGCATAGTAGTTGGGAAGTTCTGTTAATAAAAATCAAATGTATCTTGAATACTATGTTACATTTATTTATATAGTCAGTAAAGAAACACTGAGCAACTGCAGTAGGAGTTCAGAATACAAAATGGATAAGAAAGTTTCCAATAAATTTTACCACTTTTAATCTAATAAAAGTATGATCTCACCAATTTTTAAGAAGTGTACAATATTGGTCAGAGGGCTTAGATTCTAGCCCCAGAGCTACAGGTATTATACACCTGACCCATATCTGTGTCTCTGGGTCCTCTATGCTCACTTATAAATACAGAAAATATTTGCAGATTAGATAATGCAAATCATTATTATTGATGTGTTTTGTCAATATTAAGTATACAAGATGACAGCAAGTATATTGCTGTGCTCTCTGGCACATGCTCAATGAATACTCAATGGGATATATTTCTCACCTGGTAAAACAAAAAGTAAGCCAATTAGCTATTGTAATTATTATGTAGCCACAAGTACAGGCTATTCTCAGTCTTAGTGAAAAAATCAAAAATGATCATATTGAGAAAACTGTTTCAACCAAAAGAATGGAATTGGGCTTTGATTTTCACCATTTTGAGATTTGATAGTCCTATAGCAATGTTTTACAGGAAAATTGAGAAAACCTGGCTAAAATCGCTCATACTTGGAAAGAATTAAAAAAATTAAATAAGGAAAACAATTCACAAAACTAATCAAAGTTCTTAAATTTATTGCTGGTAAAACTGGCTTTTCTTGATAGTGTGGATATTCTTGCAGAAAAGGCTGCAGACAGGATGATGTCTCCTCTCTTCTAGAGCCTCCAAATCTCACCTACACTTTCAATCTCTGTAAATGAATCATGAGTTTCAAAATCAATGCAGAAATTAACTTATGTTTGTTCAGTTCATACAGTGAAGGCAACAGGTTTCTAGATATCACTGGAGACGAGTTTTAAATATTGAGAATGAATATTTGCCAAACTGAGAAAGAGTTAATGAGAATTTTTTTCAAGTATAACTGAGGACACACAGAAAAGGTGCAGGCCAAAAGTGACCACAGAATAATAAGACATTGTTGAACATAATTATTTGTGGGAAATGAAGGAGATGTAACAGCAAATTTGAGTGATTTGCAGGCTATCTGTATCTCAAGCAGTTCCATAAAATAATCGAATATGAAAAACTAGTACAGATAATTTATTGAGAATGATGCAATAAACTAGTGATAGGCAGGCTAAACCTACCATTCATCTCACAGCATCTATCTAAATATTCAATTGTTTGGTAGGTTAAGTAAATCAATATACAAGAGACACCAGAAGCACATAGTCTGTGCTGTGAACAGACTGGCCACTATTATTGTTGTCATTGTTGCTATGCTGAAATTCTAAGTGGCATTTGGGGAATGACATGATTATTCTTATAACAGTATTGCAGTTTACATGCCCATAAAAGCAATCTCTTTGTGGAGAATGTTCTGTTATAATATAACCAAGATATATGTGTGTGCGTGTGTATATATAGATATATACACACACATATGTGTATCTATAAAATCTGCATGAAATTTTTCCCATTAAATGCCATCAAATAAAATGATCTTGAAGATAGACAATATCATGTGGCATAGGGTACTCTTTCTGTCTCCATCTGTCATGAGACTACAATGGTGTTTTCATTAATTTTACTGTTTTAAAAAAAATCGAGCATGAGATGAGAAATTTATAATGAATTAATGAAATAAATAGCACAATAGCAAGAATTATGGATGGAGCTAAATTACCACTTTGCTGTGCAATAATGCATTCCTGTTATTTTGGTGTTTGCAGAGGGAGATAGGAGGCAGACCAGCTAGATGATCCTTAAATGATCTAGTATTCCACAACTGCATGAAAAAGACTCAACTGTCAGAATTATGTGAAGATTATTAGAGAGATATATTAGACTGAATGCTTAAGTAGAAAATGTCAGTTCTTAAGATTATTTTCATGGGGATTATCAGGTAAGGGTCCATGGATAGGGCTGACCCTGCTAGATGCCATATGTGATTCATTATTTAAAATACAAGGTTTCTGTCAAGATAGCCAGAGAACCCTCAACTACCTCTCCCCAGAATTATGATGGTCCAGTCCACAGAGTGGAGATAATAGGTTTCAATAAGGTGAAAGCAAAGCATAGCAGGTGTGCACATCATGCACTATAGGACACCCAAGTCTACAGCCTTCTTTGAGCCTCCTGTGTTCCTAGGCCATGGTGGCAGAGTAGCATAGCCAAGACAGCATCAAGTTACTAAGACAACCAACCAACCAGTCTTATGATCTCTGTGTTTCTCTGTCTCTGCCTCTCCTTCTGTTTGTGGGATTAGGTTTTAGCATTTCAGAGAAAAACCAAAATTTCACATTTATTTGCCATATTAGTGGTATGGTTTGGAGGCTGATTGTCCCTCAAAAATTTGTATGTTAAAGATTTGTTACACAGAGTGGTGGTATTGAGTAGTGGTGGAACCTTTAGGGAGCTGGGTCTAGGGGAGTTGCTTAGGTCATCATGATCATGTCCTCATGGGCCCCTGTGACTTCTTGCAGACAACGGTTAGAAATGAAGTCTGGCCCACATGCTTCCTCTGCACTCTGGTTTTGGAAGTGACTGTTCAATACACACTCCCACCATTATGTGCCACCATCCACTTTCTCTGACAGATGCCAAAATAATGGAAGCTGCCCAATCCTGAACTTTGAACTTTTAAAGTTCAAAACTATGAGCTAAATAAACATTTTCTCTTTTTTTAAACAAAATTCACATTTTATTTAGATTTAAATAAACTATACAAAATTGATTTTCTTCACCAAAAAATAACAGCAATATTTTCTATATTATTTCTAGATAAACCACAAAACATTTATTTTGTAGGTTTTCCAGGTTTTTCATATAAATCAAGATGAGGCAGTATATATAGTCATGGAATAAGAAAACAGACAAGTTGCCCCTATCAATAGCTCTGATTCTGTCTTGACAATGAAGCAGAAGTGTTCAACATTTACCTGCTAAGTTAGCTGTCTTGAGTCTTTTGTCACAGTAATGCAAAGTTGAGTAATACAATTAGTTATAAGTAGAGGCTTTGAAATCTTGACAGTAATAAATAATAAAACAAAAACATACATAAGGAGAAAATAATATAACTTTGGCACCTCTGTGACATCGTCCCAACTTTAAAACACCTTACCTTTATTCCTCATTACCACCATCTTAGTCTTCTATTCAAGAATATGGACTCAATATTAGTTATTTGTAGACTTTCTGCTCTTTGCTCTACTCTCTCTAAAGAGTGTCATGCATTCCTCTGGCTTCAGATCTTGCCTCTAGAGCAATAACCTCTCCCAATAGCTTCAATATTAAGTATCAGCTCCACTTCATGGAAGTTTAAAAACAAGGCCCTAAAATTGTTTGGCAGTCTTCCCATCGAGACAACATCTCCTCACCTTGAATCTGGGCACTATGAGCACTTGACAAATAAAATCAGTGGAAAAGATGCCATGCCATTTTCTGGGCACAGGCCTTAATAAATAGGCTGTTTCTCTTCCTATCTGTTTTGATACTTGTTCTTGAAACTCAGCCATGATGCCATGAGGAAAGTCCAAGCTGTCTGTTGGAGAAGAAATAAGGTTTCTGGCCCATATGCCTGATGGTAAATCCTCTAGCCTCCAGGCAGCCACCCCAGCTGATGCTGTGTGGAACAGAGATGACCTGTCCCTAGCACATCCTGTCCTACTTACAGATTGATGAGCTAAATAATGTTGTTATTTGAAGTTATAGATATTGGAGGTTATTAAATGTCAAAGATAAATGTAATCAGTTTTATATCTGAAAGCTCTAATTTAACCCCATTTAAAAATCCTTACCAAATGTTTCTATTCATCTACATATTTCATTGTATCTTCTTACCAAAAAAAGCCAATTATCTTCTATGAATCCTCAGTTCAGGTAATGGTTCACACTGGTCTCTAAATATCATCCATATTCTCCCTCACTCACTCCTGATCAATCACTAACCAATAACTTAATGGGATACCCTCCTCTTCAAAACATCCCTGATAACAGTGCCGATTATCTCATTACTTTTGTAATCATCCATGTCACATCCCTTTTTACCTGAGCTAACTCTGAGTGACAAAACTAGGGCCACTGAGTTCCTATTTCCAATTGCTCTTTAATTCCTCATGCAGCTTGCCTCAAAGTCATCTTGCAAAATCACTGCTTAAATTTCAAACTTGACCCTCCACAATCCACCTCCAATCATCTTTTCTCTAGCATCCCTTCTCCTCCTTCTCAATAGAAGCAATTCTACAACCACAGATTCATGAGCTTACTGCTTTCCTGTATGTTCCTACAAGATGCCCCAGCCTAAGTTCATCTGTTGAGTGGGACTCTTTCCAGGCCTTCCTCCCAGGCTATATCTTCTCAATTATGTTTTGACAAAGCACAAAAATCTCCCCAATTTTAAAGGAAATGTCCTTACTTCCTTTCCACTCCATCTCCCCACTCAGATGAGAAAAAAAAAATTATGTTTCCTGCTAAAATTTACATTTGCTTGTTTAAATGTAACTCTCAAGCAATCTGGCATTCTAACTTATATCACCATACTATTTCCATCTCTAGGTAACTAAGATTCTGATCAAAATAAATATTTTTGAACTATATGATCTTTGTAGGTAAAAGGAGAAAGAAGATGTCTATATTTTTGAATTCTTGACATTGTCTTCTCTCTCCCTAGCCACATAGCTTCAAATCATTTTCTTTCCTTATTCTTCAGTTAGATGGGCTGTGAAATAAAATGTTGGTAATAGATGGCTTCAGACTGTATCTTATTCTGTGATCAATATCAAATTTTAAATTAATGTAAATTAAAACATTCACTTTCTCTCTACAAATATATTTTTAATTTATAAAATGATTCAATAAAAATTACTATATAATAGTAAGCTTTCCAATATACTTAAATTATTTGATTAACAAAATTAAATGATCGGTGATTTTTATTTTTCAAAAAACCTCTAATGGAGAGTTGTGTATATTGCTGGAATAATATTGGCCTGACATTTGAAGGAAAAAGAGTTACTTGGGCCATAAAATATTCAGATCTGAACCAGAAGTTTACATGCAGTGCAGCACACCTAATACTGTATTATGATGTCATAAACTCATGAGGGCTCCCCTTTCCTGCCTGGAATTGATGCTGTCATAAAAGGGTAAGTTCAGTCCCTTGTGCCCTCCTGCCTTCCACATGTATTGATATGACAAGATATGACAATCATCTGGATGATGATTCCCTGCTCTTGGATTTCCTAGGCTCCTCTACTAAGAGAAAATAAATTTCTGTTCTTTATAAAGTATGTAGTCTACAGTGTTTTATTCAGCAGTACATATGAACTAAGACAAAGGACATATGCTTCTTTCTTTTTTGTAACTATCTTAATTCACTGAGGTATAAACAGTAAAGAGAACTGCCTACATGAGTGTCAGAAAGTGAACCTGAAAACTGAACTTTTGATGCTAGGTCCAATGTTTGTTCTTACCTCAGCAATGGAACATGTTTTTTTAAACCTCAAAACCATTGTAATAGCATATGAAGATTAATAAATGATTGTAGACAGGATATAATACAATAGTACAGTAGTTAGATAAAACTGAGGATATTGAAAGGCTAATATACTTCCAAATCTAAGTGTCTGACAAACTTAATGGATTGAAAAAGCAAAGGTCATCAGAATTTTGCCTTCACCCAGTGATTCAGAGACCCAGGCTTCCTCCTCTTGCAGAACTCTTATCTCTACCCATGGCTTCTGAGGCAGACTTTTGAGAATGTGGAGGTGGCACACTGGTTTTTAAACGTCTCTGCAGCAAATGAGGCATACGTGACCACTAGCACAATTCACTGATTAGAACTATTCACAGGATCCCACCTCACCACCAGGGACATGGAAGAGGAGCCTTCCTGTGAGGACATGGCTAGTAGAAAACCAAGTACACATGAGCACTAATGGTCTCTCCTGAAAGTAAGACTCTTACCCTGCTGGAAGAAAGGATACTAAACAAGCATATTCGCTTACAAACACTTTATAAACTGTCATTTATATGATGCACCTTACATATTATCTACAAAAAGAGCTGTTAACTTAGAATCATGCAAAAGACTTTCCTCTCAAGAAAGACACTTGTTATATCATCAAGGTTCATAGAAAGAGATGTATGCAGTGTTTAATACTGAATGGCTAAGAAATTTTAACTTGCATAAAATAATGTATGTTTAGTATGTTCTGAATCCAGAAGTTCTATCATTTGAAAGTCTCTTTAAGTCATTTCTTTTGAATTATTGTTTCATATTAATATAAACTATTTAAAAACAAAAATATTGGTTTGAAAGAAAATGGATGAAATTGAAGAGTAATATGTTGAGCAAAATAAGCCAGATTCAGATAGCCAAGGGTCATATGTTCTCTCTCATGTGGGAAGGCTATAAAGAAGAATATTTGGAAACAGGACCTCATAAAAATAGAAGGTAGGTCAGTAAATTTGACGAAGGGGATCAGCAGGAGGGAAGAGGTGAGGGCAAGAGAAAGTACTGGGGAATTAAACTGATCAAAGTATGTCATGTGCATGTATGAATATGTCACAATGAACCTCACTATTAAATATGATCATAATGCATCAATTAACAGTCATTTTTCTGCTCAAAATTGTCACATTTCCAGAGGGGATAAAATATTTTAAAATGATAAATTTTAAAAATGTGTGTAGGAAATAATACCAGTTAAACTACAAGCTAGAAACTCTTACAGAGGTCAGCAATCTTTTTCTATAATAGGACAACAGCAAATACTTTAGGTTTTGTGGGCTGTATAGTGTTTGTTCCATTTATTCAGTTTGGTTCTGTGTCATGAAAGCAGTCATAAACAACATGTAAACAAGTGAGTGGCTTTGTTCCAACAACACGTGATTAAGAAAAAGCTGGTATGAGAACAGATTGGGTCCGTAGGCAATAATCTGCCAACCCCAGCTCCCCAATGCATAAGTAGTGCTAGATACTACGTATCTAACCACTTAAAGTGTAATATCTAGGGGCATAAGAAGTAATGTTAAACAATCAGAACGAACTATATATTTTTTTCCTGTAATCATCAGTATTTAGCTTCACTAATTCTGAAAATTAGTTTATAACAAAATATAAATTATTGCTCTTTGCTACAAATATTATATGAAATAGTCTACTGATATCTTTGAATAAGAGAATTCTATAAATGATTACTACAAAGTCAAGAATAGATATTTTCACATAAGCAAAATAATCCAAAGAGAAATAGGTAAAATTTTTAGTATATGGATAAAAATGGCTTTGATCACCTTAAAAATAGATTTGTCAGGGACATTATGGTTGAGTGACAAACTTTATTAAAACTTATTCCACTATTGCTTCTTTCTTTTTCAATAATTTTAATATATATTTTTAGTTGTTGATGGACTTTTTTTATTCATTTATTTATGTGGAATGCTGAGAATTGAACCCAGTGTCTTACACATGCTAGGTAAGCACTCTACCTTATAATACTGTGATAACTGAAATACACATGTGAAGTATACCTCAAGAGTGAAGGATGAAAAAATACCATTAAGCCTTACACAATGGTTGGTAGAAACAACTTGATTACTATGCTTCAACATATTTTTGTTTGGTACTCTATCATTTTTCTAACCACTAAAAAGTGTCAGCAACTCATTTCTTGGTGGTTTTAATACTGTAAATAACTTATTAATACAAAGTTGTGGTATCATTATGTAATATTAGAATTCATTGTTCTAGAAAAGATTCAAGGCAATCATAGATATTTACTATCCCTGGGAGTATAATTTTAGGGATATAAATTATATTATTTTTTCTTTGAGATTGGTTGTTCTAAAGTAGCCATGCTTATAAATTTCCATGCTATCACTCAAGTCTATCCATATTTTAACAGTTATATCACTGAGTAAGTACTACCACTTCACATTATTGCCCTTTAACAATGCATTTCAATAATTTCATTTGTAAGAGTATACATTATTTGTTCCAAATATACTGGATATTAATTCCTTCTTAGCGCAAATACTATTTCCATCAAAAATGCCATTAATTTATTAATCAATCAGAATATGAAGAAAAGATCAGAAAACAAAGCCATCAAGTGAGGTTTCAACCTCAGACCTGATACTTATTTATTGGCTCTTACTGAGCAATCTGTAATTTCTTTGAGCTTTGGTTTTATGGATAAAAAACAGAAGAGAATGTTTGCTCTACCATCCTTTCATGGTCATTCTGAGAATGTGATAAGATAAAGTACTAGTGGGTAACTTACAGGCTACAAAGTGGTGCACAGCTCTGAGTTATTGCTATATCTAAAATCCCCCTTTTTGATAAGAGAAAACTATTTACTAAATTGATCCTTTAACCACTCAGGAAATAAATAACTTTTTTTTTTACCACATTCATAAATAATACCATGTAATTACTGGTCTGTATTCTAAGATCAACATTTTCCATATATTAAAATAATTGCCAGAACTCAATACACATTACTCAGATCCAACTTACCTATTAATTGCTACATTCAAGATAACAAACGTGCACTTTCTCCTGAAAGAAATATTTGTTTATATCCACTATTCATATATGTCAACTACAATGAGTAAATCTATGCTGAATTATCTTAAAAAATAAAAGTTTCCTAGTGACTGTACTTTGTCTCCTTGCTTCAGCAGATTTCCATGTAGCATTTCGATATTTAGCAAGGGGAAAAAAAACACACTTGGATTCTCATTATGCTCTAAGTTTTATAAATCATATATCCAGTTTTAGTTATAGGATTCAACAGCTAAGTCAGAAACACATTTTAAGTTTTGATAGTTAATAAATATAGACAGTAATCTTTCTTGGAGATTTCTCATATGCCTGACTGATGCAAAAATAGGAGGGAAGTATCTTCTAGACCTAAAATAATTGGGGGCTTCAAGGAATTCTGGGCTAGTGGGATGCACTGGAGACTTTGTATGTGGCTCTCACGCAGCAAAGGGAAGACAGAATAGAAAATAAGGTGGGTAACACAAGATGCCAACACTTCTTAGTTCTACTGAGAGAGCCCTCTGTGACGGAGCGCTGTCCTGGCTAGTCATTTCTTTACTTCACTCTTCTAGGAATGAGTTCATGTAAACCTGTCCATGTGCTTATGTATGTGAAATATCAAATACAAGTCATTTTAATGGGTGACTCAGAGTCTTTTTGAAATGAAGTTAATAGGCCAATTAAAAATAACGTGAGGATCCTTGCTCTGGAGCAGCTTAGACTATAATAGGAATAAAACCTTTATCCTGCCCTACCTGAGATACATTAGAAATTTTTTGGAAAGGCACACTAGGAAATCAGGCTTTCCATATTATGACAGGCTACTATCCACATGTGACAGCCCTGCAGATCGGCTCCAAAGAGTTATAAAAACATGTGTTTAAGTAATGCAGTGCCTTCTGCTATGGTACTGACTTTTTAATGGAGTATAGATATGTTCCAGATGAAATCATGTGTATTATACAGAGAAAAATCTCTGAGATTTTACTCTTGATGTGGGTTTTCTAATTTGCAAAGTCAACATATTCTCCTAATACACTACTATTTGAGAAGGCACTCAAATACCCAATAGAGTATTGGGAAATTACATATACAATAAATTATGACTTAATCTTTTTTCATAGATACATTTCTTGGTTATGCTTTAGTTCTTACCCTCTTTTAAGGGTGTAGTGAACCATTTGTTACTCTCTAGGTAAAGCACAACTAATAGAAATAGCACTGAACATTAAAAATAATTTTATGGTAGCAAAAAGAATAAAATAGCAAATAATTCCTTTCAAAATCCTCTATTATAAAATGTCCATGCATGATGAAATTGGGTCAGAATATTTTTAGGTTAGAGGACAGCCCCATTTCGTCTCAACTAGCTCTGCCTTTGGTAATAAGGTTCTTTTTGCATTTCTGTCAGAGATCATGCATTCTATCCTTAGCAAAGAGTTTATTCTTTTCCTAACCTTATTTTAGTTGCTTTTCCTTCCCCTCACTGCCAAGCTCTTGCATTCTGTCTATCCAACCTCAACAACTCTAATTTCCACTTTTATAATTTTCTAATGGTGCTTCACCAATCCTGATGAAGAGCAAACAGATCAGTAAATAAATGACAACTCAGATTTGTTTTAAAATAACCCCTATGATTATGTTTGGGATGATGTAATTCTAAAATGCTATATATAAGCATATTTAAAACATAGTGAGCATATTATTAAAAAAATCTCATGTAATGATCATTAAGCTTTCTTTGTAAGAATATTCAGGTGGTTTTCTATCAAAATTTTGTACCTGTACAATTTTACCCCAATACTACCAAATATATCTCAGTTTGTGGCTGTATTTTCCTCATTATTCCAGCTAGATTTACCAATTAATTTAAGTGGTGTAATACTATCTTTATCAAAGATGCTTCTTTTAAATTAGCACTAGCTTTCCCATTTATTTAAAAAAAAACACCTTATCTTTCCTTTTCAATTTACCAGATGTTACAGTTACAACAGTGATAATGTTAGCAATGTGGTATTAAGGCTTAGAAATCCTGTCTTGTGATATAATAGACAAGGACTTTTATAAAGACTCCATTATATCCCCTGAGGAAAAAAAAAACTGACATGTTAGGCCCATCACCTGCTTTTGGTTCATCTCACAAAACTGTTATCTCTTTCATTTCTACTACATAGCCATAAAATTTTCAAAGAGTTTTATTGTGGCTTTTCCCAATTCTCTTAAACTTTGCAATATTAAATCACTGTCCTATTTGCATATGAATACTTTGTAACAGTATTTCTTTTTAAAGATACTGTGGTGGTAACTCTCAGCCCTGGGAATTAATCCAAATAACAGCCTCTGAAGATGGGCTTCCTTGGTATCTAATCAAAAGCATCAACGCCATGACAGCAGCCCTGCTGGGAATTCTGTCAGATTTCATTTATCTGAACACACTGGATAAGTGAGCCAATGGATAAGTGCTTTGAAATAACCACTTTCTCTGCTCTTTCATTGGGTTGCCACAGTGATTTTGTAATGAGAATACAAACCAGTTAATAAGTATTCACACTGAATATATAATGCGATTCCATCTTACCCTTATTTAGTTACTGTAACCCATCTTCACAATTTAAAGTTATATTTCAGAGCTTTGCAAACCAGTATTGTCCAGAAAAAGATCTCCATTCACTCTCATCTCATTTACCATTATTATCCCATCTCCCTCCTAGGTCTTTCCAATGACCTCTAATACACTGTAATAAATGACATTTCTTTTAAGACCAGAAGGTATACCAGCTCTAGGCACATAAATAACACATTCTGAAGAACTTTTCAAAATGTAACACAGTACCAAGACTAATTCAGCAACCACTGAACACACTCGAGGTAACAGTGCTAAGCAATATCCCCACTTATGAGATGACAATACTAATCAAGTTATTGAGGTATGACAACTGGTGAACAAATCTATCCATACATACTAATGTGGGAATTTCTGACATAGAAAATGAATGCATAGAAACTTAGACACAATTTCATGCTGGAGAAATTAAGAAATGCTTCACTACAGTTATTCTCAGGCAAGGTTTTGGAACTGAACAAGAGGTGAGTTAGCAGAATGGATGAATGGAAATCATCTCAACCAAGAAGACATTATAAACTTTAATAAGCATACTTTTAAATTAACATATTTTATATTAATATGGGGACAAAATAAAGCATTTTCTGGAAAAACAGAAAACACTTGACTGAATAGATTTTTTTTTAATAACTGCAGAAAATAAAGGTCAGTTGGAGAGTCTTCCAATCAAGATAGAGCTGTGAAAACTGAAAGATATTGCTGTGCAGGCATACAGTGTAAGTAAGTATACCTCAGAAAGCGGAGGAAGTTTGTGTAAAAAATAGACAATGACTACTTTCCTTACTTCTTCGGTATTGTTTCCTCTTATTTTACATTTGGAGATGAGACAAAGTAACTCCAAATTTTTCCCAGCTCTAACATTTTACGGATATATTGACCAAAATTCCTGTAGAATGCACAGATAATCTACAAGGACTGTAGAGGAAAAAATTCTATTTTTTTCTAAGTGGGGAGAATTCAGGAAAGGTTTGCTGGGAATTGTGAAATATTGAATAAGATGTGAGAGGTACTTAGACAAGTTGTAAGAGGAATTTAGACAAGTAAAATGGGAAACCAAAATGTTCAAGACTTGGAAACAGTGAAATTGACAACAAGACTGTTTTTCTCCATTCTAGAAAAAAATATCTTCTAGTCATACTTATTAGAAGATATATTCAAAGATTTTTATTTCCTAGAAGCTGAAATATTTTGATTTTTTAAGGACATCCAGCTAGAAAGCAAAGTCCTAAATGGGAAAAAACAGACACAAACAATCATGAGTTGAAGAGACATGTATTTTAATGGCCCAACATCTTGACCAAAAGTAAACAAGAAATGAAGAAACAGGAAATTACTTTAGCTAAATGCCTAGCATACGCCTTTCTTCATGTTAGGTGCTTTATTATTTATAATTATCTTGTTGAATAATTGAAGTCAATTGTAAATGTTTTCTAAATTTTCCTATCTTAACTCCTTATACTTACAAAAAATAAAACTCCTAGAAATAAACTTAGTTATAAAAGTCGAGAAGTAGTAGGTCCTGTTTATTCAACTTCACCAGTAAAGATATCACAGGATGCAGAAAGTCTGGAAAAACTAAGCCTAATCCCTAAAAATCAACTGCACAAAGGGATGTATTTCTATTAATGTTATGCTGCACAATTCTTGCTGTTATTATTTGGAAATGTTGAGCTCTTGATGTGAATCCTTTGGAGTCAATGTGTATAGCTATAGTGTGCAGTGTAGTTAAGTTGACCCAAAAATGTTTCAGAAAATCTGCTTGCAGAGTTTTGTCACCCAATAGCATTCTGGCACTGCTCTGTAACTAGAAAAGCCCATTTTATGAAGTTTTAATGCCCTTATGCTGTTACAGGGGGCTCACAGGCATGACTATGGTGTCATTTCTCATACTACAGTCTCACTTTAAAGTATTTTCTAACTTGGGTTAGTATCCCCAATTTCTTCCAAGGGCATTTCTCAAAATAAAAATCAAACAATGCTACCACACTTTTTCTCCTTTTACTTGGCAAATATAGGAAGTTTTTTTAAGGACTTGTACCTTTTATATTTGTTATCACATTTAGGTCTTCTCTTCATAACTGGATTACTAGTTCCTCCCATTTATATCTTTTGCACTGTGTCTTATATGTAATTTTTTTGGAAAACTCATTTCAGTTGGCCCTCCATATCTGTGAGTTTCATGTCTATAGATACCACCAATTGAAAATCAAAAATATTTGAAAAAAATCCACTGCATCTGTACTAAACACTTCTTTAAAGAATTATTCCCCAAAAAGATAAGGTACAACTATGTACATAGCATATGCATTTTATTAGGTATAAAGAAGCTAATGATGATTTAAAGTATACAGGAGAATGTGTATAGATTATGTGCAAATACTATACTATTTTACACTAGAGACTTGAGCATCCAAAGATTTTGATGTTCGTGGGGGATTCTGGAGACAGCACTTGCCATACTGTGAAACAAATGTACTCAGACATTTTTTTTATTTTTTATTTTTTTGCTTAATCAAAAAATAGAGTCATAGAATTTTAGAACAGATGGAGTGTAGACTTTATGTAGTCCAGACACCTTAATTTTACAGTTGGGGATGGAGATAAGCTCATTGAGGTTAAAATAAGTTGTTAAGATTTCTCATCTCGTTGAAGACAGGAACATTAGTGTCTTAATGATCTCACGCCTTTCACATTTCTTATCCATGAATAAATATTTACTGAGTTCCCTCCAAGTCCCAAGAATGCTGCAAAGAAAGTTAGATAAATAACCCCATCCTCATAGTTTCTGCCTAATGTATGCAAATATAGAATGAATAGAAAATAGAATTGGACAAATATACCATTATGGTGAGTACGCTGAAACAATATTGTCCCAAGCTCAGAAGGTAAAATCAACTTTCTGCAGGATGATATATGTCATATGAGAACAGAAGAATGAAGTGAAGTTAACATAGGAAGAAGGAAGGTGCAGAAGATAGTCTGTAAAATAGGAAAGGAGTGAGAAGGGTAAGGGGGATAAAGGGAAGAGACTTAACAAGTAGGTAGGCTAGATCATGAATGGCTATGCAGCCATACTAGTAAGTTCACTTACCAGATGTTAAGTAGAACAAAGGGTTTACCAAGTTTCACCTTAGAGTGACAACTCTGACTATAATGTGTGGAATGAAGGAGGTAGGAGACTCTTGTATCACTAAGGCCAGATTAGTTAAAAACAACATTGTAGTAATCCATGCAAAAGGTTTGATTTCAATTTGTAAAAAAAGTAAGAAGGCTTTCTTTGTATCATTTGTATTATCAGGATAAGGGGAAAAAAAGGGTTTATCTTTGAGAAATAAATAAACTTTGGCAATTAGAACTTTGTTTTGTGGGAATAGAGACTACAAACCTTAATTATGAAAATTAAGTGATGGGGCAGAACTCAGTTTTAGTTCTAAAGACCAGCAGCAGTCCTGAACAAGGTAGATCATGTTTGAAATTCCAGGGCAGTTCTTCCAGTCATGAATAGTCATGACTTAATTCAAAATAGAAAATAATTTCAAAATAAGCCTTCTTGAAACCCAAAATACTGGAATAGTCTATTTATTTGAAGACTTCCTCTTCAATTGCAAAAGCAAGTGCCAAAATATCAGCCAAGCTCTTGATTCCTCTGCCAGTTCTGACTAGTTTTGTGTTTTTTGCAGTTGCTTCTGTGCCAACCTAATTTTTTAAAATTATTATGAGGTCTGAAGACGGGCAAGAAATGCCAAACAGGAAAATCAGATCAAACAATGTGATTGCATTTTAGTTCAAATTCATCCATTACTTAGACAACAGAATGCAATTATGGTCTTTAAAAAAATGGAAAACACATTTACATGAAAAAATCCATAAATTTTGCTTCTAGAAGAAATCTGCACAAAATTTTATTCCATTCCATAACACTTTATGGCAATGAATTCTGAAAAATCCAATATGGGTCTAAAAACAGAGGAAATAAAAATATACATAGCAAAAGTTGTTTTAAGGAATCATGCTCAAGCTTTTTATTTCATGTATATTATGAAAAATTATTATAATACTAATCTAAGAAGAATCTGTAATGATTTATGTTCATTTTATAGTTGTTGGTCTTTATATTTTTATTTTTTAATGTTTTTATTAGTGAATTTCAGATACACATAATATTGGGGTTCATTTTGATATAATCACACATGCATGGAATATAATATGCTCTAATTCAGTCTTTAAGAACTTCCTCTTTCCCTTCCCTCTTTCTTCCTCCTGTTCTCCTTTCTCTACTCTATTGGTCTTCCTTCTATTCATTTCTAGTTTATTTTTATTAGTGCTTTATAGATATGCATAAAGGTGAAATTCACTGTAGTATACATATATACACATAGCATGATTTGGTCAAATTCTTTTTGCTGTTCCTCCCTTTTCCCATCCCGCCTTCCTCCCCCTCAATCCTTCCTCTGCTCTACTGATCTCAACTTCTATTTTCATGGCAATCTCCCCGCATTTCCCCCCCCTTATTTTGGTCTAGCTTCCACCTATTAGAGAAAACATTCAACCCTTGACTTTCTGAATCTATGATTCCATCCATTTCACTGCAAATGCTATAATTTTATTCTTCTTATTTTAACATCCTCATTGTTTAGCAAGTACTGTTCAGTTTTTTAATACATGAATTACCACTAAAACTCTCATCAATAAGAAGGTGATCCAATTACAAGTAAAAATAACATTTTACTTTAGACTGAACAAAGAAAGACTATCCAAGTACAATTGCTCATTTTGGTATTGTTGCAAGATTTTAAAAAAACTGGTTTCTCTCCTCCATTCTACACTAATTTCCCCTATGTACCTGTGACCACATCCCCTCTGACCTGGTCTCAGGGTTCCAAACACATACATGCTCATATCACTTTTCTGCAGAGAATGGTGCCTTCCCCCTGTAAAAATTTGTCATCGTCAAAGGCCTAGATTAAACATGATTTCCTTTATGCAACTTCTCTGATTCCTCCAAGAAAAATTGTCTTCCTTAAGCTTTCATGGAACACTCTTGCTATGCTTTTGACTTCTAGGTTCATAAACAAATAACTGAAAATACCATGTTTTAAGTTGCTATGTTATTTTCCTGTGTTCCAATATATTTTGAAAGGATCTCAGTGATTAGATACATAGATAGGTGATTCATAGACAACAGATATAATAGAGATATATGCATATGTAAATAATATTTGTATGAGTATACATATTTAGAAATGCTTATTTAATTTAAAATAATAAATTATTATTCATTACCATGGTGTGTCATGTCCATAATGCTTATACTGTAGTCTGATATTCAAAAAATGGTAATAAAGATGAATTAAAAATAATCCTGGGCTGGGGATATAGCTCAGTTGGTAGAGTGCTTGCCTCACAAGCACAAGGCCCTGGGTTCAATCTCCAGCACTAAAAAAAAATTAAAAATAAAAAAAATAATCCTAATGGGTATCATAATAATGTGATTATTAATCCTATGATTATATCATTCCATTTTTGTTGCTATAACAAAATACTCAAGGTTGAGTACTTTAGAAAGAAAAGACACTTATTTGGCCCATAGTTCTGGAGAATTAAGAACATGGTACTAGCATCTGCTTTGCTCTTGTGAGGGCCTGTCATAGTTGGAATCATGGCAGAAACACACACAACAGGGAGAGGTTACTTGGTGAGAAAGGAAGCCAGAGGGACTCAGGAGTGAGGCTTACTCTTTTTAAGACAATCTGCTCTTGTAGGAACCATTCAACCATAAGAAGTAAATCAACCCTTTCTGAGGGTGACGTCTCCGATGGCCTAAGAATCTCCCACTAGGACTCATCTCTGAAAGGTTCTGCCACCTCTACACTGCACACTGGGAACCAATCTTCCAACGTTTAAAAAAAAACAAAAACAAAACAAAAAAACCTTTAAAGGACACAGCATATCCAAAACAGCAATGATTTAAAAAAAGAACCTTGTAAATTTTACTTATCTATCAACTGAAGGCATCAAATTAATAGATTTTATACCTGCATAGATATAAATATATTTAATAATAATTTCCACTCACATTCAACATTTATTTTCTGAAATCTGCCCTTGTTATTCTCATGCAGCATAGGGTTAGGGTGAGAGCAAGAACAGCTAAATGCAATATGGAGCAATCAATGTTCAGTGGAGGAAAGTGCAGGGCATAGTGATGGTGTGAAGATGGCAAAGGCAAGCTCTACCTGGGGAAGTTAGAGATACCTGAGGGAGAAGTTCATCAGGAATTGAGAGGAGTGTCAGAAAGACAGAACAGTGAGTATGGAAGCTTAGAGATTGGAAAACCATGGCTCCCTACAGCACTTGCCTGCAATTAAGGATGACTAAAGTATAGAACACAAATGGGGAAAAACTAGGAGGTGACACCAGAGAGGCAGACAAGAGTCTCAATTCCAGGGAAGCTCTTCAGACTGCAGCTTGAGGGAGGATGTGAGGATTGAGAGGAAGCAGAGACCAGAGGGCAGGCTGTGCTCAGGGGCCAAAGGAGAGGAGCCAGCCCTTCAGCATGCCTTTGTAACTCTATACACATGTCCAGAGCATTGCATTCTGCAGAGTTCAAAACTGATCGAAATATATAAGGGTAAAAAAGGATAACCCTCCATTTTAAGAACTTTTAAAAATTTAAACCACCAACTTAAGAACTATAGGGTTGTTAAATATACACAACTAATCCTCCAAAACTGTATACATTGATATGGAAATATATTTGGTATATGGTGTGTGTGTGTGTGTGTGTGTG
>JAJEJO010000874.1:2123424-2298022 GCA_020662805.1 Glaucomys volans
TAAACAATATGAGACAGCATTCAGCAGAGGAATCTTGTTAAGGAACACTCTGTGTCCTGTATAAACATTCAGAATTTAAATATAATAACTTAGGGCTTACTGGACCAAATATAGAGAGCAGTTCTGAGGTGATTGCAATATATGAATTCATCCTTGGAAACTGTGTTATATGGGATCAGGAAAATAATATGTTTTCCTCCTATACATAAAACTTTCATAAATATTCTTATGAATTAATAAAACAAAGCAGGATTTTCTATCATACTACATTTACATTTATATATTATCAGTGCTTTTAGGATATTTAAATAAATTTAAGATTACCTAAGGAAAGTAAATGGTAAATCATTTGCAATTTGTTTATAAAAGTCTCCATATTGCATATAAACATTATATTCAACATTTGGAACAAAATATAATTCAATATTCAACATTAATGTTATCAACACAGGAGGAATAGAAAAGAAATTTAAAGTAGAGAAACCCCAAACAACCTAACTTTTACATTTTCAATTTTGACATGTAATTTTTCAAACCTTACAATCTTTTAAAATAGCTATTTATATTCTAGTTCCTTCCCAAATTTAACTATGCTTTTCCCATATGAGACTCAGGAGGCTGACCTATAAAACAAAAAGAAATTCTGAAGTATAGAGTATGGAAATGATAGAGGTTCATGATGCACTAGGCTATTATTCAAGCTGAAAATAAATTGGTTTTCTTTAAGAATAGACCCCTTTGTTATAGATATTTTGTGCTAGAATCTGCCTGTTCTCTTTCCTTGCATGGATATATAAGAGCTGATACAAGAGCTGAAGCAGAGTTTGAGTTCAATCTCATCTATTGGAGAAAAGAAGACTATTTCTAATGCTCTCCAACCTATATCAGATTTGTTAATTCTACTCTATTTATGTCTTGGTTACTCTAAATGGAAATGCTTTCATATTCCAGCAATTAGGATTCTCTAGATTCAGAGCCATATCCTACTCTTAATAATGCCAGATCTCTGAGGAATGAAATCTCTCCATACCCATGCCTGAGATCCTGCTGCCAGGGATAAATATTCTTCATGCAAACATCTTTCTATCCTGTCTGCCTGATCACAGCTTGCCATCTGTTCTGGGACTCCCTACTACTGAGCCCGGACTGAGTGTCTCTGCAGACACTTCGATTACTCTCCTTGGAGCTCTAACACCAACTGCTATTCTGCACTACCTCTCAGTGCTAGTGACATTGTTGAATTTTACCAGAGCTCTGTGATCTTGGGGGAGAAAAAAACAGTGCCATGTCAGAAATCTTGCTACCATCTGAGTTCCCAGAAATGATTTACTGGAAAGGTACATACTTCCTAGTATAATAGATAAGATTCATGGATGTCCTTAATTTTCTATGGCCAGGCTAGAATCTGAAATTCTTAATCTCCATTCTTGGTCTCATAAATGACTAGCTGATCCATCAGGGGAAAAAATGCTTGCTTACCAAATTTGGGATATCTTCCTTATTTTTTAGGAACTTTGGTTCAGCCTTAACGTGAAGCAACACAGCACTTCCTCAACAGCCACTGTGAAGAATAAGATGACTTGGAATAAAACATTCTCTCACCTAGTATCTGATCACAATACCCAGGTTTTTATTTGATTTCCCCAAGCCTGGTGCCTTCTCTTCTTATTCACTCCTCCCTGTTGCAATAATCCATCCTTTCTAGTAAAATCTTTCCTCAAGTCCAAATTTGTTTTTTTGGTTTTATTTTTTTTTTCAATTTCACACCTATCAGTGAGCTTTCTGCCTGCATACCTGAATTGGGTGGACTTGTTCCACTTGCCTAGAGCAGTTTTTGTCCCCCACCTCCATTAACTGCACCTATTTCCTGAAAGTCTTTCACAACCCACAGAGACCACTCCCTAGCCCTTTTAAAAGCTTGCCATAGACAATGCTTAGAGTCCTTGCTCTAAGTTATTATGTTACTTTCTTATGTTAAATTCATTCTACTTTTAATTATCTTTTATTAGTCAAACAGTTAGAAATAAAGACCACATTTCTTCTTTTTCCTTTTTTTTTTTAGCTGATAGTCTTCCAAGATGCTCAAATACCATTGCCACCAAATTTCCTTCATTTTACACATTCAGAATGGAAGGTTTAAGAATTATAAAGAATTTGTCAGAAATTCACAAACAGAGATAGAAATAGTATAAGAAAATATTTCTTATTACTTGAAAAAAGCTTTTGATCACCAGTCATGCATTTGGGCATCATTTAAATGTAAGTTTGTAAAAGCTTAGTTTAATTCAGGCAAATTCAGAGATGTGTGGGTTATTTCTTTTGTTCTTTTGTTACATTTTTAAATCACAGCTCTTCCTTAATTTCCTTGTAAAAGACATTAAGTGTAGTTTACAGGAAGTAACTATACATCAGATGGCTTGAAAACCACCTGGAGACCCTAGCATCCCCTGCCACACATCCTCTGTAGGGACTTGTATACATATACATATGCATATATTTAGTAATTGCAGTATTTTTTAAATGACATTGGTGATGCATCCTACATGACTAGGCAAAAATGCATAAGCTATTCTTTCTTCCAATCACAATAAGGTATCATCTTTTGGCTGATGCTTATGCTATCTAGAATGATATTTGAGACCTTCTCTATGGGAGGTTCTGATGGTTCCTGAAGGAATGTTAGCTCTACCTCTACCCTCTGTTCTTCCTGCTTCTGAAGGTTCCTGGCAGGCTGAGCATTCTAAGCTGTGCAGCTGGCTGCAGCATGGTAGAGAACTAGCCGTGCAATGCTCCATCACCATAAAAGCTAAAATTTAGAGGAAGCCACTTGATGGGAGAAATCTGTAGCCTCAGCACTTTGCACAATGCCTCATATCCCCAGAGTGCTCCCATTCCAGCAAGGAGTAAGAAGGCACTAAGAACATGCAAGTGGGAAAGATTAATAAATGCATGATTACCAGGAGAGTTTTGTTAAACACAAAAAGTAAATGTCCTCTATCAATAGCAAATAAATATTATAGGAAACTGAGCTGCACTAAGTTTTTGGAAATGTTCCTCATTTCACCAGATGATATTCCCCTTTTAAAAGAAATATTTCATTTCAGCTAAATTATCACTGGTTAATTTATTTCGATTCCTTTCAGTGTCTGCTACTTTATGAATAAATGATATGATGTGGGTATGTCAACTGTGATGGAAATATTTTCCATCACCATCAAATACTGTAAATAATTACAAACACTACAAGCAGTGATTATATGCCAAAATTATGCATACTTCCTAGGATCACATTTCTTATGTTTTTTGAATATTCATCACCCAGGTCTACAGAAGAGATCTGAATGACAAAATCATTATGAAATTCTCAAGTTGAAGATAATGATTTGTTACTTAATATTCCTTGTATATCTCATATATTTTACCATCATTTATTGGACACTTACTGTGTGCCAATCATTGTGCTTAACATAGGGCTTACAAAAATTAATGAATTGAGAACCTTGCACTTTCTCAACAGTTAACAATTCTTTCTCAAAATGAGAACTGTAGGCAAGTTTAAGAAGTGTCAAGATTTATATCCAAATGTTTAAAAACTGGTTAATAATAAATAATAGTGATACCTTCAGTTATTATCTAATGAGTTAAAATAATGTTATTCAGGAAGTCCCAAGTGTGTTTTATTTGTAAAACAAGATAATAATTTACTCGTTTATCTAAATAAAGACAAATCAGAAATATTCTAGGTATTCTGTTTTTACAAGGAAATTCTGATTTCAGACTGTATCAGCACTGTATTCTCAAATTTTAATTGACTTACTAAACACAAGACAGTATCTTTAAATGAAATAAAAATTTCCATCCATGAAGAGTTTCTTCCTATTTTAAAGCAGTTATTCAGTTCAGTCTTCTAATGGGAACCAGCCCAGTTCATCATATTCATCAACCAAAGGTCAAACCCAGGCTTACCCCACAAAGCCAGCCATGATGAATGGCTAAAAACATCTTGAGAAGAGTAAATATAGTTTGGGGTAAGGTGAAAGACGTTGCTCTGCCTGAAAGAACTGCTAGCTCTTCATCTTTTCCTATTTTAAGCTTTCCTATTTTATGACAAGACATTAAATAATACCCTTTTATGAAGTGAATGCCTTGATGTTAATTACTAAGCAAGTCTTTTATTTGTAATCGAGCTAAGCAATTTAACACCTTCCAGTGACTTTCTAGAACAAATATATAATCATAATTCTTTCAGTGCATTGGTGAAAGTACATAAAAGCCCTGGAAATTGTTCATTTTGCTTACATGAAGCAGTTAGTTCAGTTAATTACAAGTCATTGTCTGGCTATTATTTTTCATATAATTTCTTTCAACATTGCCATTTATTTAGCAACAACTATGTACACTTGGGTGCAGTTAAAGAAAGGGACTCTATAAACATTGATGTGGCTGAGTTAATGTAGTATGCTAATTTTAAGTCCTTTGGGTATAAAACAAAGAGTGGGATAACTGGGTCAAATTGTGGGCCCATTCCAAGTTTTCTAAGTGATCTCCACACTGCTTTCCAGAGTGGCTATACCAATTTGCAACTCCACAAGCAATGTAAAAGTGTGCCTTTTACTCCACAGCCATGCCAACATCTATTATTGTTTGTGTTCTTGATAATAGCTATTTACACAATGGAATACTACTCAGCCATAAAGAAGAATAATATTATGGCATTTTCAGATAAATGGATGGAATTGGAGATTATCATGCTAAGTGAAATAAACCAATCTCAAGAAAACATAGGCTGAATGTTTTCCCTGATAAGTGGATGATGATATTGAATCCAGTTGGGGGGATGGGGGGTGAGAGAAGAATGGAGGAACTTTCGATTATGAAGAGAGAAATGAGAGGGGGAGGGAGAGGGGGTTATGGAAAATGGTGGAATGAGACAGACATCATTACCCTATGTACATGTATGATTACATGAATGGTATGAATGCACATCATGCATAGCCATAGAAATGAAAATTTGTACCCAATTGTGTACAATGAATCAAAATGAAGTCTGTAAAAATTTAAAAATAAATAAATAAATAAAGAGAAAGAGACTAAATCATAATTGGGAAAGGGCATTCTAGAGGATCCATGCTCCTCAGACCCAGAGCACCATCACCATTGCTTGCCTATAGATACTATGGACATAATGCCTGCCTGTCCAGGTCCACTGTTCTTCAATCACTTAAGATGTATATCCTTGCCCCAATCTCCTCTCCCTCCAAGTCTCCCTGCTCTTATAATATATATGCTGTGGTTTGAATGGCTCTAATTCATGTTGAAATTTAATTCCCATTGTGAAGTACTAAAAGTGCAACCAGTTGGAACCTTTAAGAGGTAAGAAACACATGAGAGCTCTGCCCCAGTGAATAAACTAGTTCATTCATGGATTAGTGGATTAATGGGGTCTCTTGAGTAGGGTGGCATGATATAAAAGCCAGTTTGGCCATTTCTTTTGTGTGTGCCTCTTGTCATGTGACACCCTGTGCCATCTAAGGACTCTGCAGAGTTCCTACCAGAAAGAATGCCTTTCCCAAGTAGGCCCTAAATCTTTAGCCCTTCCCCCACCTCTAAAATATGGTGAGATGAATGAACCTTTATTCTTTATAAAGTACCCAGTTTGTGACATTCAGTTATAGCAACAGAAAACAGACCAAGACATCACTTCATATGCCACATGGGGAAACAATAAGCCATGGATGACTTGATAGAAGACTGACTGGATGAACACATAAAAAAATCAAATGAAGTATTTATATAAACAGGTGAAATTATAGTTTAAATTAGCCATATTATGGGAATTACGTGGATTTTGACTAATAGTTTACCCACTAGGGCCTCCTCTCTGATAGTGACTTTGTTCATAAATTTTGCAAAAATGTAAGTGGTACATTTGGTGGGCTGTGAGAGCAATTATAAATACTAAAGAATTTTAAAAGCCAGTTGCTGAAAGAGTAATAATTTGAAATCAGTCAGGGTAAGCATTTATTTATGCCATAGGAATCAGCAAATGCTACAAATCAGCACTTCTGTTTGTGCATGTGGTTTTTAGTTTGGTTTAGTGCTTTTTGAGAGTCTGTTAACCAGCATGCTATTGCTTAGTCCTTCATAAAGCTCTGACACAAAAATAAGGGAATTTCCTCACATTGCTGATGTCCCTTGTCATCTGTTTATGATGTGATTCACGTTTCCCACCCAAACTTTTTGTACGTGTGCTTCTATCAATTTTTCTTAGGATTGTAGATTTAATAAGAGTATTAGTCATTTCATAAGTTTAACTTTTTTTAAAAAAGTCAAAGAAGTGATTCTCTTCAAATAAGTCTGGTAATTTAGGATTTCCTTCCTAAGTTTTCATGTCATGGTTTTATAGCCCTCTGAAATCTCTTCTCAGCCTTGGTCATTTTAGGCTGAAAACTTCTGTTTACTTTAAATTCTCCTTAAATTAAGGCTCTTCCTCTCAGGTCTTTTTAAGTACTCCTTGCTGGAATTTTTCCAGGTTAGCCTGTTCCTAAATCCTGTAGTCAGATCTGTGTGCAGTATCTGACTTGTAGAGCGGAAAAAAAATCTTGCCACATAACCATACTGAGTGGTGTCGGTTACTCTTGTACTTACTTATGAATAACATCCAAACATTTTAACACTACCCACAGCATAAGAAAATGTGGGCTTCGCAACAAACAAATATCAGAACAGATCAAAGGGATTAGTGGTTAATGTTGATGTGAGCTCTGAACTGGAAATGAGTCTGGCTAGATTCTTAATTTCACATCTGTGAGGGAGAGAATATTGATTTCAAAGTATGGAAACCACTTAATAATTCTCCTTTTCTAATTTTCCGGGAAGTCTACTTTGCTTAATAGGCCTAGTATTAGACATCTATTTCAATTTTCTGTTGTTTAATATTTTCAGTAAAAACAAAATCATTCTAGAAAATTAATATTAACAAGATTAGATTTGTCAGCTTTATATTTTAAATATGTGCTGATTAACCTCTATGATATACTTGATTAAGGCGGATGACTGAGGCCAATTAATTCTCTATTTTGCCTTTGTAAGACCATTTCATAAATATTTAAGCATCCATTTTTAATCAAGCTTTATTATTTGTGCTTTTACTGCCTTTCCCTTTACAGTAAAAGATAAAAAATAAAAAAGAGAGAAATCGCTCTGGTGTCAGCTGAGAAATCTCCAGTTCCAAAGATGATGTCACCTCATAAACATACCTATGCCATTTAGAGGCAACTGGGCAGCAGGAATGTTGAATCTTCTTTTTTATTTTTTACTTCTAATTATTTTATTTTAAACCTTTGAACAGTAATTAAATTACAGTTGTGCACTGCTGAATGATGGGAATATATTGAGAAATAATGTCTAATGGCAGTTTCATCTTTTGTGAATATCACTGAGTGTAATTAGAAACAGTTCACCACCTCTAAGTGACTTGTCCTATTGCACCACTTTGGTACTGTGGTCCTTCATTCACCAAAACAGTATGTGGTGAATGACTACAAACAGTCAAGAAACTGCTGGAGAACATAATTTAAACTATCTCCCCAAGGCATGTTCATGAGCCATCATGACCCCCATGGACAAGGTGAAAAGGTCTCCACTATATTAAAAGATAGGGTTTTTTTCTCTTGAATAAAATCCTTCTAATTTTAGTACACGACTTTCAGAAAAGAAACACACAATGACCACAAGCTAGGAATGACAAACAAGATGTAGCATGCACTCCTTTCATAAATACGCAAGGTCTAAGTACACACAGCTAAACACCCTCAATAAGAGTAGTGCCGCCACGATGTCCAGTTGAGTTTCTCACATTATTTTTTATGACGTATTTGTCTTTGAATGAAATTCCAAAAGGATATAATAAGCAGATGAATTTGGAAAACTCTATGTAACAGAAAACAGGTATCTCAGAACTTTTAATATATGAATATGTCTTTTTAATCTCTATACAGTGTCTTCAAAACACATTTGAATAACAACATTTTCCTTGAGCATCTGCTTAGTTTTTTAGACAATAGTTTTTAAAAGAATGTTGTTTAGAAGTATGTTTATTGCAAGAGTTTGCAATCACCTTGTTAGTACTTTTGCTCTTCGATTGCTACATGAGAGTGATTTGAGTTCATTTAGGCATCCTAATGTATAAAATACTGTTCTATGTGGTTCTCCACAACTTTCAAACTAAGAAAAAATGATGGGCAAGTTTTTTTCTTTATTTTTGACACTTTCCAAATTGTGCATGTATTAGGGTTTGGAGCATTCAGTTTATCATTTGTTTTTTCTGCACTATTAAGTGGATCAATGTATTTCCCTAAAGGCAAATATTCCATTTCTAATAATATTTTCCACCTAAAAAATTGCTGAAAGCTTTCAAATAAACAAGTCAGAAAAAGTAGAGTTGCTTAAATTGGATAATTTTCTCTGGTGTTGTATTTTAATCTAGCCTTTCATTTGAAGAGAGAACTTTGGAATGATGTTAAATAAAAAATGACATTCCATAACTCTTTTCCCAGTACATGAAGGAGACAAAGTCACCTTGTCAAAAAGATTCAGCATCTTATTAAAATGTGTAGAAATCTGTGTAGACTGTTTTCTAAATATTTACCAATTCTAACAGTGGAACTGCAGATTGAATAACAAATATCCTTTCATCCTTACAGTACGTTGGTAGACTTGTACACTTTTTGGAGGCTCTTACAAATTGTGGCTCCATATTTCAGTAAGGGGGATGGGCAGGTCAAAGTTTAGGCATTATATTCTACCCTGCTCAGGGTCATTAGGAATGACCTGTGATCATTTAAACATTCTTTGCCTCAATCAACTCCTTCTAACCCAACAATGAGTTCTTGTGTAATTCATGCTTTCAGCCATTTGCAGAAGCATCTTGGTAACTGGACCTCTCCATGTGCCCTCCTCTGGAGAGCAGGTTTCATTCCAACACACCCCATGAGGAACATTCTCTCAATGATGTCATTCCTGATGGGGGGACAGGAGGGATGGAGGGGGTTGGTTAGAGAAGGCCACCAGGGTAGAAATGATTTACAACATGTCTCAGGAGGAAGAACCAAAAGGAAGACTTGCTGAAATGCAGGAAGCATAGATGGTGGAGTTCAAGATGGAAAAGCAAAATCTACACTATAAAATAAGAAAGTGCCAATTAGACAAATTGTATAGTTTTATGTTAGTTCTACTGATATATATATATATATATATATATATATATATATGTATACTGATATTTAATGCTGAGTTTAAACATGACCTAGATTAAGCATTTTGTTCTTTACATATTTCCATAAATTTTCTTTCCCTCCCTGACAAATAGGGTAAATGAATATCAATTTAAGCAGTCCAGAGAACATGATGCCTTTGCTGAGGGCTTGGCAGTTCTCCAGTTCCTGATGCTAAATATTATTAGAGAATTAGCATCAAAAACAAATTCCTTTAGTAATATCAGTCAACTTCCTTGAACACAGTTCATGTCCTCAATGCTTGCAAAATTCTCTGAATAAAAGGGCTTAGGGATACCAACATTTACCAAATGAGGGGGAGAGAGGGGTTTGTCAAAAAAACGTTGAACCTGTTTCTGCATTAAGCAGAGTCTCTCTAGACTGCCTGTTATTGATCAATAAACACAGTAAAGTATCTTAGAAATGTTATTTTTCATACTTTTTTATGGATCAATTACCCATATTTAAAGCATCACTATTCATATAATTGTTATTGCTTCCTTTTTTTTTTTTCAATGTTGGGGATTGAATCCAGAGGCTTGCACATGCTAAGCAAGTGCTCTACCACTGAGTTACATTCCAGCTCAGCTTTACAAAGCTTTAATTTTATTATGTATGTTTGAGGTTTAGAACATGATGTGATAGGATATATATTATCTGAAGTAAAAAGATAACTATAGTGAACTGACATACATATCATCCCATGTAGTTACTTTTTTGTGACAAAAAGTAACTAACGGCCATTTATTTAATAAAAATCCAAATACCATACCATTTTTTAACTATAGTCCTCATATTGTACAAAAAAAATTTTTAGACGTTTGTTCTATATAGAAACTGCTACTTGCATCCTCTGAACTACATCTTCCCATTTCCTCCCCTCTCCATAATCATTGCTTCTTTATTACTTCACTTTTATTATTGAAGATCGCCTAGAAATGAAGTTCCCCCATGGCACGTCACATTTTAACAACAACTGACAAAGCCATCCACTTTATACAAAATCCATATGAGAGCAGGTTGTATTATAAAGTGTCTTTACCTCTTTCTACACATTGAACTTGAGTGGCTAGGCTCCCGATTGCACACATTATTGAGAGCTTGAAAAGTAACATAAATAAGATACTGACTAGAGGCACTTTAAAATCAGTCCTGGTCTTGAATCCTGTGCCATCTTGGATAAATTTAACCCTCAGAGAGATTCAAGATCCTTGTTTATGAGAAGGTAATAATTTTCATCCCAGAGAAGTGAGATAATTGATTGAGTTCAGCTCGTATTAATGATTCAACAAAACGTTAGCTGTCAATTAATGTTGAGTATCAATAAAAAACAAAAATAATTTAAATCATTTACCTTTAATGTATCCTTCCTTGACTAAGTGATTCCATAGTATTTGCCTTTTTATGTATATAATCACAATTTATTTCCCCCATCTACAGTGTTGGCTACTACAGTAGGTTCAGAGAGCTTGCTTTTAGTTCAGACAGAATTTTATTGTTATCCATCAAGACAATTCACTCTTCTTGCTCAGCCCATCCTTATTTCAAAATACGTTCATTTCTATTTTCTCATGATAACCCCGATAGAATTGAAATTGGGT
Source organism: Glaucomys volans (assembly GCA_020662805.1). NCBI lineage: Eukaryota > Metazoa > Chordata > Mammalia > Rodentia > Sciuridae > Glaucomys > Glaucomys volans. The sequence continues at coordinate 2,134,301 of JAJEJO010000874.1, forward strand.
GTAAAATGGAAACAAATACATCTTTACATGACAAGTGTCTACACCTGTATTAATGATGACCACCATGGAACTAATAAGTGACTTTTACAGGTCATGGATTTGATAAGTAATGAGGAAACTGTGAGGGTGTGCACTTGGTGCACAAAAATTAACTGGCTGTGTCTGAAGTTTCTGTTCCCATGTTGTTTTGCCTTTACATTTTGATTAAATTTTATTTTATTTTATTTTTATTTTTACCCTGTTGTATAATCATCTTATATCTAAAATATATTAATATATTTTATACAAAATGTTGAAGAATTTATTATCAAGTGACTAATCTGAGAATCAATGTAGGCAATACTTGTCTTTTCCTGTCACCTTCATAATATTGGGGACTGGGGAAGAGGGAGATGGATTAGAACCCAGTTCACTCTGGTTTCACAGTTCACATCCTTCCTAGTAAGGACTGTTTCCATACTGACTTTATATTGTGAAGAGTTGCCTTAGATAAAAATTCTTGAAGCCTGTGTCCTATAGTTGGGCAAACAGAATACTTGTAGCTAACTTGCATCTGAAGAAAAGGTATCCATTTCAGTGGTGAACGGACATTGCCTATAGTTGCACATAGGCAGCTTTTAGAGAGTAACTGTGTTCTTAGTGCTGACCAAATGCATATCTCAGGACATTTCTTAAAAGGTACTGCCGAGGGCTGGGGTTGTGGCTCAGTGGTAGAGGGCTTGCCTAGCATGCGTGAGGCACTGGGTTCGATTCTCAGCACCACATATAATAAATAAAATAAAGGTACACTGACAACTAAAAAAATATATATATATAAAAAAAGGGTACTACCGAGAAGGTTTCAGTCAAAGTGAGAGCCTCAGGGAAAAGAGCTATCAGATGCAGAAGGGGATGCTTCTCTAGCAGGGGACAATCCCCAGAGACACTGACTGCAGGAAGCTCAGCTGGAGGGCCCAGCAATGGTGTTTTTCAAAGACTCAGACAGATTCCCTCAAGAACAAGAGTTAGCCCCAGAGAGAGAAGAGAATCCTGCCTCTGAAGTTGGGGTTGAACATTGTACTGGCATGCATCTACTTATTATAAATATGACATAATTCTTTTGACAAAATAACCAAAGGACTTCTGACAAAAAGTAAGCTGATGGGTTTTAAGAACTCTCTCAGGAATAGGGGGGGAATGAATCAGAGTGTTTTTAGGTAGGCAGTGAGCAGGAAGGATGTGGCTTCTGATTGCCCTCTGAGAAGTTCTGTTCTTTCAACATAATGCTTGGGGAAATACATATTAATTATATTTAATAAGGTAGGTACTTTTTTATATTTGATATAGGGTGAAGGTTCACAAATTAAGAGCACCTAGAACCTAAAGAATGTCCCTTTAAATTCAGAATGATGTGAGGCTAACATAGCAGACTGTGAGTCTGGAAAGTGGCCTGGTCCTGGTCTGTTCATTAACACCACATATCCTATGCAAGGACGTAAAGTAAACCGCTTCCACATCTGATCCAGTCTTATTCATGCAACAATGGCAACATCCAACCTTGAGAAATCTCTAGGAAAAAAAATGTTACTTTATATTATGCCTTCAATCTGAAATATTTTTTTACTGCATGCCAAAAAATATATGGCAGGTTAACCTCTGGTTTTTGATAAGGACTTAATGTCCTGGAGTATTTCATGACAATTTCTTTTTCTTTCCAAAGTATACTCTTAGTTGCTAAGGAACCAAATGTCATAGCCATGGCTATCTAGCAGAACCATATGCATATAATGTCAGAATAATTACATGATAGCTACTGCAAAAGTCATAAATCATGGACATTAGAAATAAGGAAAAAATTAATTAGATCACCTGCTATAGCCATAATATAAATCCTATTTTCCACTACAATGAGAGCTTCTCTGAAAGGGATGTTATATATTAATTCACCATTCCACTCCCTAAGCCTAGCAACACAATTGCACATAGTAGGAATAACGTATCTGTGGTAGGAATAAAGATGTTTGCTCTCACTAGTACTCAAAACCATAACAATGTCTGTAAGGCTCAAATGAGGTAGTTCTCTTAGGAAAAGAAATAGAATGCCTTTTGAAAATGATGAAGGAGAAAAAATTTTGCATTTATAATATTCTGACTCACTAGTTTTCCAGAGTATGTTGATGACAGCTGAATCATTGGAAATTAGTTAAGTGCTATTTTAATTTTGTTTCTTATAAATTAATCTTTTCTAAAAACCATGGCTCGTTAAGAGTATGCAGAAAAGCTGAATTTATTTAATAACTTAACCACTATATCTGAAAATAGGAGAATTAACCTTTCTCCTTGAGGCTTAGGTTTTTCACCTCTAAAACTAAAGAATTATTTCCTTATAACCTGGTCACTGTATTTGTATATCTTCTTACCTTGACTTAGCAAAATGTCCACTTCGTTTCTGTTTTCTGAGTGAAGCAAAACATCAGCTGTCAAAACTTTAAAGTTTGCATAATAAAAGGTGATGTGTAATCAAAAAATTGAATTCCACAAGTATGTTGATGTCACAATTTTTGACAGTCTTAAACTTAAAACACTTTTATGCATTTTTGTGTATTGGATTCTACAGTTCTTTGCTTTGTACTCCACACTTTCAACAGAACTCCAAAGCTTCTCTTGGTTATTTCTGCACCTTGGATTTGCATATTATTGTTTCTTGTCCTCATCCATGAACTCACTCCCTAGGTTAATGAAGATTTCAATGCAGGAGGCTTAGGAGTGGTCCCCCAGGTCATCTCAATAGGTTGATAATCTTCTTTTAAAAATAATACTTAGCTTCATTTAGTTTTTAGTAACAATAACAGCATATAATGATACACTAATTTTTTAAAATTTGGGTTTTTTTTATTTTTACAGACTTCATTTTGATTCATTGTACACAAATGGGGTACAACTTTTCATTTCTACTGTTGTGCATGATGTCGATTCATATCATTCGTGTAATCATACATGTACATAGGGTAATGATGTCTATATCATTCCACCATCTTTCATATCCCCCTCCTCCCACTAATTTTAATTATTTCTTACCTAACATTTTCTAGTATATTTTCTAGATTTTTCTCGATTTTTATTAGAACCCTAAAACACTTTATATGCTGTTTATAACCTCTTCATTCACTATATAACTTTATAAAACAACAGAAATCAGGTTTGTCTGGCACAATAAGCTCCTGTGATTTTTGATCCTAAAAATTATTCTCCTCTGAGTGCATTAAATACTTTCAGATTTAGTGAGTTTCTTTCTTTTGAATACAAGGACAATCTACTACTGAGCTAAGTCCCCAGCCCTTTATGTTCTTATTTTGATACAGGATCTGGCTAAGTTACTGAAGCTGGCCCAGAACTTATGATCCTTCTGCCTCAGCCTCCCCAGGGGGATTACAGGCATGTTGCAATGTATCTGACTCAGAGATCATTTTACTTTGCTTTCAAACAATTGCATAGAGTCACCAGACATCTTTTGATCAAGCACTTTATTCCCTGAGCACTGCTGTCTCTCCTCACCTCTCTAACTTCTGTGTGAAGGTTGCAACTAATTCCTTAATATTCTAGAATTCAGACATGCTCATTATATATTCCCTTTTCTGCCTATATCTGATCAACCATTAAGCTGGGTAGACCAGTGATGAAACTTAGAACATCACAAAATCTAAAATATTATTGATTTAAAAAAAAAAAAAAAGCTCAGGAGCTGCTAATACTGTCACACTAAAGAGACATTCTGTGAGGAGAACATTATGGTAAAGGGAGGACCTCAGGGGAGTTCTTGGGAGTGCTGTTGATGAAACAACATCATATGCATGTATCGATATACCACAGTGAAACCCACCCATGTGTATAATTAATATGGGTCTATAAAAAAAGACATTCTGTGATGGTGGAGTGAGGAGGGATGGATTCTAGAGGCCAATGGCTGCTTTGAAATCCCAGACCCACTATGTGAACAAGTTTGAATATTCAAGCCCTTTAATATCTCTAAACTTCTTAAAGAATAGTGATAGTAGCATCAACTCTTTAGATAGATGTGAAGATTAGGTGAAATATTTAAAGAACTTGGCAAATAAATTTCTGTTACTCAGGGAGGATTAAACACATACTTTCATTGCTCTGCCTTAAAACTCATAAACCCCAGAAGAATAAAGAGAATGGGAGAGAGCATGCAGAGGTGGGAGGAGGGAGGAGGGAGGCCTTTGCAGTAAATAGCAGTTCTCTCTGCTCCTCAGTTTGGGGAAGGGGATGCAAGGGACTGCAAAGGGGAGAGGCTTCCTCACTCTGAGCAATTGTAAATAAATGCATAAGAAGAATGTAGAAAACTAAGCAAACAAGAAAATGAGAGAGATTTAACTCTGGGAAAAAATATACAAAAAAATCAAATAAAATGTAATCAAAATACAAAATTACTCAAATTTATGCAATGTTTATGAAAATATAATTATGTAAATGCTTAATATGGATATTTATCTAAAAAGGGTATGTGGCCAGAAATTTAAGATAGATAAATTCTAGTCAATTATTTTAGGAAGCCGATTTTTAGATAGTCAAAAAACAGTGTAAGCAGCGTATTTTGTTTGTAGTTTTAAGGCTTGCTTGCTTGTTTTAACTTCCAAATATGAAGACAAAATTAAATAAATATTTAGTTAAAAGAGACTTTGGGGTAGGAGGTTGTGAGGCAGCAGCTACTTATTTACATTATAATCCTAGAAATATTTTTCTTCTAATTATGTATGTATTAATTTGAAAATAAATTTTATAAAAGCATCAGCATATGTATGATATTCTTTCTAAAGTTTTCATTAATACCTGCTTATTCATCATTATAGTGAATATTGCTTTTGGCAATCATTAATATTATTGAGCTAAAACCATAGCAATATAAAAGAAACATAAAAAACCATCCCTTATCTCAAGTCCTAACCCAGACTCTCAAAAAAACAAATGCCTAGAGTCTTTCAATGTACAGTTTACTTTTGAAGGACTGAGAACCAGAACATGATAGTCAGTGAACTTGGTCTACATCATTTTGAAGTTGTCTTCCCAATACTTAGCTCTAAGAGTATAAATAATTCAAAATATACATTGGTAATTATCCAAATTGCATGCTTATGGGCAGAACAATAGGATAAAACCTGACTCATCTAAAACTCTTGAGAACCAGAATTTACCTTGAATTTACTCAACATTTCTCACTCTCTGACCTAAAAAGAAAAAAGAAACTAGCCTGCATTATTGGGTTACTTCTGTGATATTCCACTCAAGATTGGAGAGCACAAAAGTCCTCAAGGAGAATGCTTAAGCCAAAGGTCCCACATAAGGTTGTCCCACTACCAGACTAGACCTAAAGGGCAGGTGATACAGATGGAATTCCCAAAGCAGAGAGACTTTGGGGGAAGAACAGTTCTACTCTTAGGGAGATACTTTGGTGTGGAGGCAATAAATGCTAAAGGATTCTTTATTTTTTCTATGTAATATGCAACATAAACACTTGTTGAATCCTTCTGAATCCTCTGGACAAATTATAAAATGGATCTTATTACTTTATCATAATGGAGTTAGGCTCACTCTTCTGGGACTATGGCAAAACAATGAGCCTAACTTTCTAAGAAGTTAAACTAAAATTTCTTTTTTGATCCTATAGTCCAAATTCACATTTGCTGTGTTTTCATTGTCCCAAGGGTCCTGAACTGGATGACAATTATAAAGTCTCCTATGCCAAAGGTAAGAGCTAGGGCAGAGGAGAAGAGCCCATCAAAAAAAAATGTGAAAGCAAGTATTTTCAACTTGGCTAATTTCTTTACAATAAGAACATTTTGAAAATAAAATGTGCACATGGATGCCTTTTTAACAAAGAGAACAATATAATACTCTCTCTTTTTGAGGACTAAAGTCAATAATTGGGGCAGAGGTGGTTGGGACAAGCTAAGGATTGATAGGCAGTAAATTGACATAAGACATCAGGTTAAGTAACTCACTAATAGTTAATGGAATTCATTTTGAAAAGAAAAGGTTATGATGTAAGACTTGATTTTGGTTCATTTGTTGTCTTCACATACAAGTGAGTTGAGTGTGACCTCCTGGGTATTATAGCAGGATCAAATTTTTCCATAGTCAATTAGGAAATCAAAGGTTGAAGTAGTCTTCTCAGGAGTCATAGGAATTATAAGTGACTTGCTGTTGTTGTTCTTGTTATCCTCTATCTAGTAGTTATCAATTATTTTTGCTTCATTAATATGATGCCTGAATTTACTGTAATATTTTCTCTATTTTTAGTTGTTGATGGATACCTTTGTTTTGTTTATTTATTTATTTTTTTTAATGTGGTGCTGAGGATCGAACCCAGTGCCTCACACATGCTAGGCAAGCGCTCTACCACTGAGCTACAACTGCAGCCTCTGAATTTACTGTGTTATTGAACATCACTGGCACTATAGTTAATAATAGGTGTGAAGACACAGATGCATCCTTATTTGAAGAGTTTTCTCAGGTGATACTGATATTTGTTCTCCAAGCAAGACTGGATGCTTGACTCATAACTGACTTTCAGACACAAACTAATACAAAAATTAGATGTTGGATGCCATAACAAGATTAAATTCCAGCACGTTAACTGCCAGGAAAGAGGAGAGTGAAAGAATCATATTACCACTTGCTCCACACCCTGGCATAGTCATCAAAAAACTGACTGAAAAAAAAGACAGAAAAACAAAGAGAAGCAAGAACAGTGAATAAAATCACACCAGCATTAAAACCAGGAGTAGCACAACCACACCTCACAGACGCACTGCTGTTTGAACCAAAGCAAAAAAAGATCCCAGCACACAGAACAGAATTTGCCCTCCTTAGAAAACTGGTACAACACTGCAGAAAGCAAAAGGAGAAACTTCTCTCAGTCTGTTAAGATTCCCTGTGTTGTGGAAGCAATGTGTTTGGGGCCCCTCTTCAACCTGCAGGTCACAGGTTCTCCAAGCTACACTGGAAGGGAAAAGAGCAATTAATTATTACATTCCGTTTTTAACTCAATAGCACATTAGTTGTGGAGATGTTTAGAGAGTAATCCCTGCTCCTATGAGAGATGAAGTCTGGAAGGGAAAGAGACAGGGCTGAATTTGATAAGTGACTGTTCACTGATTTAGTGCAAAATAAAGAATGGAGACTAGGTGTACACCACAAAAATCTCACAGGACAAAAAGCTTAACTTGACTCTACCGATGTGCCCACCAGACGGGGCTATCAACACAATTGTGTGGACCTAGTACCAGTGGTTGCAAATTACATGAATAAAAGGCATAAAAATAAATCTCCTATAGCCCCTGATTTTTGCGCTCTCCCAGATCCCTGAGGCTCTAACTTGATATACTCTAGCCAACCACGCTTTAAGGATGAGATTTTAAATGCAAATTAAAGCAACAATGAAATATCACTTTTCATGTACATCATTGCTAAGATTAAAAACATGGATAATAGTCAGCTTTAATGAGGTTGAGAGAAACAGTCACCCTTAAAGACTTCTGATAGAACTATAAACTGCAAAAATCCTTCCCCAAGGGTAATTTGACAATCTGTTTCAAAATTTCAAATGCATATTCACTGACCTAGCAATTCCACTCCTAAAAATACACACTAATAATTAGACAAGTGTTCAAAGATATAGTATAAGGATATTCTATTGATAAGAGAGAATAGCTAGAAACCAAAAGAAATGTGCTTCGATAGAAATCTGGAAACATTATGGAGCACTGTGCAAAGAAGTGCAGCAGTGTAGTCATTAAAAATAATTGTCCATGTCTATATTTAGTTACATGGGAAAAGTCTGCAATGTGTTGGCAAATGCAAAACCACTAACAATAAAACAGTTGCCATTGCAAAATAGTCATTAAGAACAAATCTGGGCTTTGGGGTTAGCGCTTACTGTACTTTGCCCATTACTTTATAAAACTTAGAATCAGAAATGAACATACTCTATATTTAAGATAGATAATTTTTACAATATTACAATTGAGAAAAATCAAGATTGTTTGCTATGCTGAATGTATACAACATAAAGTTTCAGAACTGCATTGGACTTAATAATGGACGGATTAACCAACCTGCACTACTCCTCTGAGAAGTTCAGGTTCTCAAAAGTCCAGGGCCAAAGAATTTATTAAACCAAGTGAAGCCATTCATCCTTATTCTCATTCTCTTGACCACTCCTAACCATAATGTGTGTGTGCCCCATCACACGCATTGAAACAAAATTCAATTGTGCTAATAAGAGTCTTCTTCTCAGGGATTTGAAATCAGAACAAAGCAATTGGTCCCTGTTGATGGTTGAGTTGAAAAACTACATTGATATTTTGAAACCCGTTTTTCACCCGGGTACCAGAAGCAGCCAAGAAGCGGAAACTTTCTATCCACAGGAATAAAGGAGTTTCTTTGTGTATTGTTTTTACAAATTTTCTCAGCAGGCATAAGTATACTTCCTGATGGGTTCTAAAAGATACTATGTAATTCTTTCTATCAATTCTTCTTTGATTTAAGCAAAGTTTTTTGTTGCTGTTTTGTTCTGTTTTGGTGTTTTTGGGGTACTGGGGATTGAACTCAGGGGCACTCGACCACTAAGCCACATCTCCAGCTCTATTTTGAATTTTATTTAGAGACAGGGTATCACTGAATTGCTTAGCACCCTGCTTTTTGCTGAGGCTGGCTTTGAACTCGAGATCCTCCTGCCTCAGCCTTCCGAACTTCTGGGATTATAGATGTGCACCACCACACCTGGCTTTCAAAGTTTTGTGGCTTCTTACCACTTGCAACTGACTATTAGACAATCTCTAATATGGCTCCCAGTGATACTTACCTTCTGGTATTCACACCATTCCATTCTCCTTGAGTATGAAGTGGGTTTATAGCTTGCTTCTAATTGATAGAATATAGCAGAATGATGGGAATTGGGTGATGTGCTAATTGGGATCTTATGCACTTTCTCTCATACACACACACTCACACTCCAGGCAACAGCACCAACTGTCCACCATGTCACCAAGGTGCACTGAGGTGCTTGTAAGCAGACCCTCCAGCTCTAGTCAAAGTTTCAAATGCACAGCTCCAGCTAATAGTGCAAATGCAAGAGACTAAGCTAGAACCATCCAGCATAGTTGCCGGGATCCTGGCCAATATAAACTAAGTATTTGTTGTTCAAGTCACTCAATTCTGGAGTAATTTTATATCTGTTATAGGTTACAAATACATAATCACTTATAAAAATAATTGTCCCTTCTTTGTGGGAGAAACAGATAAAATTTAATATCAATACACAGACATATAACATTGAAAACTATATTGAAAATTTAAGACCCAAATAGAAATGTTGTAATTTTAGTTGTCTTTAATAAAGCATCTTTGTAATAAAAATCTGAACACATTTTCACAAATTATGCATTGTTTTTAAAAGAGAAATATTAACTCTTTTTACTTTGAAATAACATACAAATATATATATATATATGTACATGAGCTAACTTTACCATGAAATTACTTTTTAATAATAATTCCCATTAAGGAAAAATACTGATCCCTAGGAAAATATCAATAAAGCTTAAGCTCTGAAAAAATATATTGAATTGGGGTTGGGGATATAGCTCAGTTGGGAGAGTGCTTGCCTCACAAGCCCAAGGCCCTGGGTTCAATCCCCAGCACTGCAAAAAAATATATATATATGTATGCATATATATATATATATATGTACATATACATATATATAGAGATAGATAGATATATACATATCTCTCTATATATAGAGAGAGAGAGAAAATTAATATGTCAATTAATGAATAAATTGTCCAACAGTAATATGGGTTTTTCAAGAATAAGCTAACTTCATTATCCTCAGAGAACTTTGGGTTCTAAAACAATATTTCCTGTTAGAACCTATTCATCTATATGTGTGTGAATCACATAAATTAAGGAAGAAGAGATTTGAAAAATAAGACCTGAGGTGACAATAAACTGATCTCAGTAGCCTGTACAACTGTGGTGGGTGGAAAGTTTAAAATATAAATCAGAAAACCTCATGAAGTCATAAAGGGTTTTTTACTATCTTAATTTCCTTTGGAGAGAATCACTTGTCTGGGTGGTTTGGTGGGTGGTTGGTTTGCTAAAGTGAGATGTTCAGAGGTAGCTTGAAAGTAACTGGACTTCCAATAATAAAGTGTGTCAGCTATTAGGAATGTTCTTCAGAACTGCCAAATCACAGGAAATGTGCTGCTTTACTAGGACAAAGAGAACATAGGCAGGCAAGAATACTTAATGGTAAGTGTCAGGAAAAGAATATATATATGCGTATAAAAAAGAAAATGCCTCTTGGAAATTTCAGGCTTAGAATAACAGCAGCAATGGTACAGCATCCTCGGGTAAAGTACAGGGAGGAAAACTTACAGGAAATAAACATCCTGGAGAAAGACCATGTTAGAACAGACAGTGCCGAGTGGTAGAACATGCCATCACTGAGCAAAACAGATCTGTGCGAGCTCCAAGTTACAGATGCCAAAACAGATCATGGCAACAGATTACACAACAAGATAGAGGAGCAGTTACAAATAATCCTCTTATCACCACTTTAAGAAAATGAGAAGACAGGGGCAGGGGATGGATAGACGTACGTCACACTCATTTGGGATAATTTTATTTCTTAAATTTGTTTAACTTACCATTTCAACTATTTTATTGAGACTACTACATTGTGATTGTGTATGTGTGTGTGCATGTGTATGACAGAGATTTTATTCACATAAAAACCCTTTCATTTAATATCTCAATTAAGAACACTAGTATTCTCCAGGACAAAAATACCTACACCCTCCAGCACCTATACTAGAGGCTACTAGAGGCTATACCCCAACTACTGCAGTGAATCCCAGCCAAAGACAGTTCAGGGCAGATACTGTCAAAACCCCATCCCAGTCTCTCAGGTATTTTTGTAAATCTGGAGTCCTTCCTTGGCTTCTCAAGTAAATGAAAGCTACTATGAAAATGTAGGATTCCACAAAGATTTTATTTTATAGCCATCAGTAACTTCACCAAGATTCCTTAATTTAACCAAGTTTCCTTATATGAACCAAGGAGCACAGACGATAATTTCAGAGACTATTTTCTGAATACTTGAATAATAGTACATAGTTAGAATTTTATATGTATAGGAGATAAATGAATCTATTATATACAATGGATGGTTTAGGTCATCAGTTAAATTCTCTTCCAAATTCAGTTGCATGGTGGGCATGAAAATAAGTATAAAATGTCTGTGTTGTTGCAACTAAATAAATGTCTACATATATATAATATATATAATATTCATAAGAAATATATTAAAATCCATGTTGAAGCCAACTTGGGATTTTTATTCCTATTTAAAATCAGAACATAATAAAACTAACTCCATTAATTCAGTAATGGGAGAAGACTAAACAGCTTTCCAGAGAGAGGTACAGCTCTGAATCTCTGTTGGTCAGCTTTCACTAGTTTTATAATAAAATCCTAGTGGCTTGAAATGGAAAAAGTGTATTTCTCATTCATGGGGCTGAGTCAATTGCTACTTGGTTCCACGTGTCCCTTCACAGAGATAATCAGGCTAAAGATGTCACTGCCATCTATATTAAGCTTTTTTCTGGAGGGGAACAGCAAAGATGGAACTGTACAGATTTTGCTCAGTCTCAGCCAGCATCAGTTCCATTGGCCTGAGTGTCACATGCATAGGCTCACATGACCAGGTGGAAAGTGTATGCCTTCCCTAGAAAGGGTTACTATAGAAGGGACATACAGGGACTGACCCCAGTAAAAAGAGTAGAGCAAAAACAGTTGAGAAAATAATACACACTCTCACAGTATCAGAAAGATCAAAATAATGCAATATCATGCCCTGCCTCAGGTGCAAGCAAAATCTGATGAACATTTCAAAAAGAAAAGTGGAAGAAGCAACCATCTTTCAGTAACCATTTAAAGAGAACTTTGCATTGGAAGTTGAACTTCAAATAATTACCAACTAAAGCTGAGAGTATTTTGTAATTCAAATGAGACCATCAGTTAAGACTCCTGTGCCCAATGTTCATATCCTGCCAGAATTTTTATAAATAGGAAAATTTGTTAAACCTTATAAAAATATAAAAATATTCTTATGTTGACACAGCAATTCCAGTTTTTGGACATTACTCTAATTAGATAATCTTACAGTAGCACAGCAGATGGACTCACAAATAAGTTCAACATAGCAATGTTTACAGAACAAACCAGCTGTCACAACTGAGCCAAAAGTTTGGTTTGAAAAATGATAGTGAAAACGTAATAATAGAATTCTCTGCAGACATCAACATAATACATAAGAGTATACAGTGCCCTTTAAATATATGATAACACGTGCTATAATTGATCATGATGCAAAAGTGAATATTCAGGATAAACCTGGCTTAGGAAACAATGTGTATACTTTTATGCATGAAGTCTAGAGGAGATGGCCAACCACACTCACCTGCTTTCCACAGAGAAGAACCAAAGCAACAGGTGTATAGCTAGCTGCAATTGAGGTGAGTGATCGTGGGCAAACACTGGAAATTAACAGAAAAATGAAACCTTGTAAGATCTAGAGATCTGGGACAATGGCAGAGTAAGAGAAATAGAATATCCCGGCACACACTGCCCCTGCTCCAGAGCTGGAGGAGAGGAGTGTCCCCTCCGCAGGGGCAAAGGTGAAAAAGAGAGTCCCAACAAATAATATTAGTATGAATAGTAGTAGTCCTAGTTATTGGAAACTTTAGCATGCACAAACTTGCAGCCTAAATAGATACATAATTTAAAATCTTCAATAGTTTGGAAAAAAAGATTCACATCGTCTCCCAGAGAATCCTTAGGGTGCTATAGCCAGGAAACACCTTGCAAAGGAAATATATTCTGAATTTGGGCTGCTCTATGGTTAAGACACCCCTGCATATTTCTGTCTTCTGGGACCCCATAGACATTTGACTGCAGGGACTCAGTGGGTAGCTGCCTCACAAACTAAACTTGGCTCAGTAGAGTGACACTGACACAAACCTGCTCAGAGTGCTGCAATGTAGGAAGCCGGTGTTCTCACACAGAGAAGATAAGAGGGTGCTGCCCTCAAGAACTGGAGGGTGAGGCAGCCAGACCTACAGGAGGAGGGGCTTGACTACAGGAAGGTGGTTTCATGCTGGTGCAAGGAGTGAAGATAGTTTCTCACATTCCTTGCCTCCCCTCTCCCCAGCCCTGCACGCTTGCACCTGTTACTACCAAGGTGGGGGAAGAACTCTATGGTTCCACTACTCACCCACCACAGAGGTATGCTGGGCAGCCTTGACTTGCTCTGCCTGTTGGGTGCACCACTTAAGAAAGTCCGGAGAGAAACTTTGCCTCATGCTTGCTGCATTCCATTCTCTCTCACTCCCAGGAACAGCTGAAGGGAATGTTTGTCAGTTGGTGCTTCAGCTGAAGGGAATTGTGCAGTTTCTAGCTGCTACTCTCTCTCAATCCCTGGTGGTCACTACAGTTAAGAGAAAACTGGATGCTGCTGTATCACAACCAGGTGTGTACACAGCCTGAAGGGGTCTGAGGTCCCCTTCTGGTAGGCACACCCACAGTAGTGTTGATTAGGAAAACTGAGTAAACACTGTAACTTATTTTGCTCTGAGTTGACTTTAAAAATCATTAATTTTGGAAGTCATACAGTGTTATGGTTCACATATAAGGTGTCCCTGAGAAGCTCTGGTGTTAATGCAAAACATTCATAGGTCAAATGATTGAATTGGGAGAGCTGTAACCTAATTAGTCCATCCCAGTGTGAATGGACTGATGGGGTGGTAACTGCAAACGTGGGATATGGCTCAAAGAGTTGAATACTGGGGACATGCCTGGAAGTGTTCATCTTCTCTGTGGCCCTTTCCCCTCACTCGTTCTCAGCTTTCTGGCCACCACCAATAGAGTAACACTACTCCACCATGTCCTTCTGCCAAGGTGTTCTGCCTCACATTGGACAAGAGCAATGGAGTCAGCCCATCATGAAGTAAACCTCTGAAATCATGAGCCGAAATAAACTTTTTTCTCCTGTAAGTTGTTCCTGTTGGGTATTTTCGACACAGAAACAAAAAACTCACTGTCAGATGCAGCTAGGCAATACATTATTGGTCTCCCACTAGCTTTTCTATAGGCAACATCTCTGAACTATGTGTTATAACATAATGGTTGCCTAGGTTACTCCTCTCAGACCTAAAGGCCAATTTTGCTGAAAACACTGACTCTTCTTCACTTGGACCTACAGATGTCTGACAGGTGACTGGAATGGAATAAAAAGACTTGGCATCTCTGTTTTCATATTTTGTCTGTCTCCTCTGTTGTCTTAACTCTGGGGTCAGATTATATTCAGTTCTGCATGAAGACTTGTTGAACATTTGGGAAATGTTTTGTCCGAACTATAACATAGGGTCAACTTGACCTAGATTTGCCTAGTTTCTTCTTCTCCCTCTACCCCTCACTTTCAAGGCTAAAGATAGCTATGGGCCACCATAACTGGAAGCACCACACTATTAAATAGTGAAAAGAGGTGGCACCGAGTTCCTGAAAGATTGTAACCTATTCCCATACAAAACTATGAATATTCTTTCCCTTTATTAGGCTGTCACTCTCTTTCATTATTTCTATCCAATATCTGTAACCTTTCAACCCCAAGGAGTTGAGAAACTTATTTGTGAACAAAACTCCTTCTCCATTCTTTGGTCATTGAATAAATGCCTCTTGTTCTTTCCAATTCTTATCTCTTGGACATTGGTTGTTCTCTAGGATGAACTTCTGAACCTGTGTTTGGTAACAGTAATAGCAGAAAGGAACACTACAAAACTCTTGTGCCACCACACCCATGCAGGTCCGCACTGTCAGACTACTCCTTGTCCAATCACCCACTCCTGGTAGGATTGGGTGTGAGTGCCACAGAGGGGATGTTCCCATCCCACTCCCTCTAAAGCACCTGGGTCCATAGAAGTGCCTAGTCAGAGGTCAAGCTTTCCAAACTTCTCACCACTACTGGTACAGACAGCACCAGAGACACTTTTGAATAACAGAGGCATCATCAGCATTTCATGAGGAACCTCCCATCATCTCAAAGGGGGGCCATGTCCATTACAGAAGTAGTTACACAGGTTATACCCCACACATCACTGTCTACACCATGCCTGCCTGAACCATTATAATGTTCCCACTCCTGATCCACAGAGACAGTGTCTCTCTCTGATTCTGATATTATACACACTGTGCCCAAACTTCCTAATCACAGCCAAAGAAGCTATAGGGAGACTACACTATATAGCTTGGCTGGAAGAAAACTCAACATTGTACAACAAACCAATATCCCACGATACCAATTCAAGAGGCATTCATTCACTAATAAATCCATCACATAAAAGTGATAGAACTGTCCATTCTATCAGATGCACAATTCTCAACATAGCAACACAAATATACAAATAGATATATATATATTATCTACTCACATATATATTTGAATACATATAGACTTGTAAACATATATACGTAAACACTCATACACACACAATAATATGATTCCTTGTAAAGTTCATAACACTCTAGTAATATGTCCCAAAGATACTGAAGTCGATTAGTTGCCTGATAAAGAATTGAAAAGAAGGACACCTAGGTTGGTTTCATAGTTCAGCTATTATGAGTTGAGCTGCTATAAACATTGATGTGGCTATATCATGCAGTATGCTTATTTTAAGTTCTTTGGGTGTAAACTAAGGAGTATGACAGCTGGGTCAAATGGTGGTTCTAAAGAAAATGTAGTATATATTTACACAGTGGAATATTAATCAGACTTAATGGAGAATGAAATTATGGCATTTGCCGGTAAGGATGGAGCTGGAGAATATCATGCTGAGTGAAATAAGCCAATCCTAAAACACCAAAGGCCAAAAGTTTTCTCTGATATGCAGATGCTAATTTACAAAGGGGAAAGGTGGGTAGGGAAGAATATAGTTACTTTGGATTAGGTAGAGGGAAATGAAAGGAGGGGAGAGATTTAGGGGTAGGAAGATAGTAGAATGAATCTGACATTATTAACTTACGCACATATATGACATGACTTGTATGATTCTACATTATGTATAACCAGAAGAATGAGAAATTATACTCCATTTATGTATGATATGTCAAAGTGCATTCTACTGTCATATATAACTAATTAGAACAAATTTAAGAACATTTTAAAAGTGCAAAAAAAGAATTGAAAAGAATCATTGTTTAAAAACTCAATGAGATGCAAGACAATAAAAATAAACAAATAAGTGGAAATGAGAAGACAATGCAGGTTATATAGGAGAAATTCTGAAAAGTAACAGGAGTTGGAAAAAAGAAATAAAAAGAAATTTTGGGAATGATTTAGCCCAATAAGTTAAATTAAAAACTTAGTTGAACGCTTCAAAAATACAACTAGATTATGCAGAAGTAAGAATATCAGAATATAAATGTCTTTCAAATATATTGAATATATATATTCAGAATATATATGTCTTTCAAAATATTCCATTCAAACAGAAAAAAAGAAAACTATAAGAAAGAATTAAGAGCACATTCATGACCTTTGGGACACCCTAAAAAATGATCAAACATCAGCATTATCAGCGTATCCGAAGGGAATAAATAAAGCTAAGGGCATAGAAACTTTATTCAATAAAATAATAGTAGAAAATGTTACTCATCTTAGGAATGACATGGACATCCATATTCAGAAGGTTTAAAGAACCCCAAAGACACATAACCAAAACATTACTCACCAATACATACCTTAGTCACACTGTCAAATGCAAAGGATGAAGAAAAAGATTTTTAAATCTACAAAAAGTTCCAAATCATATTCAAGATTAATCACATTAGACTAACATATTTCTCTAGCAGAAATTCTATAGGTCTGTAAGGTCTGGGAAAACATAGTTCATGTCCTGAAAGAAAATAACTGGCAATCAAGAATATTATACCCAGCAAGGATATCCTCCAAAAATGAAGAAGTAAAGACTTTGCAAAACAAGGGAAACCTGAAGGAATTCATGATGAACCTTACAATAGATGCTGAAATGCTGATGTATATACAAGTGAAGGAAAGATAAATACCATCATAATTGCATGTGGAATTATAAAATCCATTAAAGGAAAAAATACACAAAAGGGAAATGGGAAAGAATCAGGCGTTGTCAATACAACAAACCATCAAACTGCAAAGAGAAATGAAAGGGGAAAAGCAAACAATATTCAAAACAGCTAGAAGAAAAGCAAGAAAATGGCAGTCATAAATCTGTACTTTCAATAATAACATAAAAGTGGTCTCAATTCTCCAATGAAAGATACAGAATGATTGAATGGATTAAAACACAATATCCAGTGAATGTTTTTGGCTCCTTTGTCTAGTATAAAATAACTGAATTTATTGGGTTTGTGTCTGTGTCTTCTATTCTGTACCATTG
The DNA here is from genome assembly GCA_020662805.1 of Glaucomys volans. Taxonomy (NCBI): domain Eukaryota; kingdom Metazoa; phylum Chordata; class Mammalia; order Rodentia; family Sciuridae; genus Glaucomys; species Glaucomys volans. The sequence goes on from JAJEJO010000874.1 coordinate 2,151,835, forward strand.
GTCTATGTATTGGTTTTGGAGTCAACATAATACCAGGTTGTTTTTGTTACTATGGCTCTGTAGTGTAGTTTAAAGTCTGGTACTGCGATGCCTCCCACTTCTTGCTAAGGATTGGTTTGACTATTCTGGGTCTCTTATTTTGCAAATGAATTTCATGATTGCTTTTTCTAGTTCTGTGAAGAATGTCATTGGGATTTTAATAGGAATTGCATTAAATCTGTATAAAACTTTTGGTAGTATGGCTGTTTGACTACATTAATTCTGCCTATACAAGAGCAAGGGAGGTCTTCTCATCTTCTAAGGTTTTCTTCAATTTCTTTGTTTAGTGTTCTGTAATTTTTGTTGTAGAGGCTTTTCACCACTTTTATTAGATTGATTTCCAACTATTTTATTTTTTTTAGACTATTGTGAATGGGGTAGTTTTCCTAATTTCTCTTTCAGTAGATTCATCACTGATGTTTAGGAATGTGTTTGATTTATGGATGTTGATTTTATATCCTGCTACTTTGCTGAATTCATTTATGAATTCTATAGTTTTTTGGAGAATTTTTTGTATCTTCTAAATATAGAATCATGTCATTGGAAAATAGTGATACTTTGAATTCTTGAGATAGAGGGGAGTGAAGGGAGGGGAGGGATACTAAGGAAGGAGGGATAGTAGAATGAATCCAACATTATTACCCTATGTACATATATGACTATACAACCGGTAGGATTCTACATCATGTACAACCAGGAGAATGAAAAATTATACTCCATCTATGTATGATGTAATAAAATGCATTTTATTGTCTTGTACAACTAATAAGAACAAATAAAAATAAATAAATAAATAGCCAACATTATGCTGCCTACAAGAAACTCATCTCACCAATAAAGACACACAGAGATTGAAAGTGAAGGTATGGAAAATTGTATTCTAAGCAAATAGATTCCTACAACAAACAGGAAATATCACTACTTAGATCTTGACAAAATAGACTTAGATCCCTTGATCATTAATTATACAGTGACCGTCTTTGTCTCTTCTAACTGTTTGTATCTCAATGTATCAAGAAGATATATCTCTTTATCTACCTAAAAGCACCAATTTTACAAGACAAACACCATTAGATCTAAAGGGAGAGATATTTTCTAATACAGTAATAGTGAGGGATATTAGTATCCCACTCTCATCAATAAATAGTTACACAAAAAACTGTCAAAGAAACATTAGTGTTAAATATACCACAGATCAAGTGAACTTAGGAGACATTACCAAGCATTTAATACAGCAGGAGTAGAGTACATCTTCATTTCATAAGCACATAGAACTTCCTCTAAAATAGACCATACATATTAGGTCACAAAACAAATCTCAACAAGTAAAAGTATAGCAATATACCGTATCTTTTTTGATTATAATGAAATAAAACTAGATGTTAATAAAAGAAACTTTAGATATTACACAAACACATGGAGACTGAGCAACACACTGAACCAACCACAGATCCCTGAAGAAGTTAGAAGTGAATAGTAAAAACTTTCTTGAAGTTTTATTCCTTCAAATAAATGGAAATGGAAAAATAACATTGTGAAACCTAAAGGGAACAACAAAGTAATACTAAGAGGGAGATTTACAGAAATGAATGCCTTCATCAAAAGAAGACGAAAAGGAGGAGGACGTAGAGGAGGAGGAGATAGATTTCAAATAAATAAACTAACAAGGCACCTCAAGGACTTAGGAACGCAAAAACAAACAAAACCCCAAATGAGTAGAAAGAAAAAATAAAGGTCAAATCAGAATAAATAAAACATAGTCTAAAAGAATAACACAAAGGAACAAAGTCTTGGTTCTTTGAAAAGATAAAATGGATAAAACTTTAACTAGAGTAACCAAAGAGAGGGAAAGAGGGAGAGAGAGAGGGTGAGTGAGAGAGAGAGAGAGAGAGAGAACTCCAATAACATTAGAAGTAGAAAGGAGACATTAAACTAATACTACATAAATTCAAAGGAAAACTATGTGCTAGCAATTCGAAAAATCTAGAGGAAATGGATGAATATCTAGATACAAGACTTAGCAAAATTGAGCCAAATGGATATAGAAAGCCTAAGTAGACTACACAAACAAGTAAAAAGATTGAATCATTAATAAAATATCTCCCAATAAAGACAAGCTCAGACCTAAATAGCTTCGAATATTACCAAATTTATAAGAAAGGACTAACAACAATGTTTCTCAAACTATTTCAAAATATTGAAAGAGAAGGAACCCTTCTGAACTCCTTTCTTGAGACTAGCTTTGTCCTGTTACAAAAGCCTGACAAGGACACACACACAAATGAATACACACATACACACACTCAAAAAAACAAAAACAAAAATTATAAATCAATATCAGTGATGATGGTTCAACATATGCAAATCAATAAACATATTATATCACATAAATGGAATGAAGAATACTAACCATGTGATCATTTGAATAGATGCAGAAAAAAGCATTTGATAAAATTCAGCATCTCTTCATGATAAAGGCCTAAAAAAATTAGGTATAGAAGGATCATAACTCAGTGAAATACTTTGTTTATAAAAACCCATGGCCAGTGTCACGCTGAATTGTAAAATGCTAAAAGCATTTCTAAGATCTGGAACAAGACAAGAGTGTTCACTCTCGTTGCTCTTATTCAATGTAGTACCAGAAACTTCAGTCAATGTAATTAGTCAAGAGAAAGAAAAAAAAGGGATAAAAAAAGGAAAGGAGGAAGTAAAATTATCCAATTATCCTGTTTACAGATAATATGATTCTATGCATAGAATAACTACCCTGATCCAAAAATGAACTCAAAATGGATCAAAGACCTTAATGTGAGACACAGGACTCTAAAACTACTAGAGGAAAACACCAGAGGAAACAGACAATGATGTTCTGGGTAGTAATCCAAAAGCGTAGGAAATAGAAGAAAAACTGACAAATGGGATTACACCAAACTAAAGGGTTTCTGTACAACAAGGGGAAAATCAATAGTGAAGAGACTACCTACAGAATGGGAAAACTATCTTCCAGCTATTCATCTGACAGTGTTAATGTCCAGAATATGCAGCCAGGCATGGTGGCACATACCTGTAATCCCAGTGGCTTGGGAGGCTGAGGCAGGAGGATCAAAAGTTCAAAGCCAGCCTCTGCAAAAGTGTGCTGCTAAGCAACTCAGTGAGACCCTGTCTCTAAATAAAATACAAAATAGGGCTGGGGGTGTGACTCAGTGGTCGAGTGCCCCTGAGTTCAATCCCCAGTACTCCCCCCAAAAAAAATATCCAGAATATGCCAAGACCTTAAAAAGCTTACCAACAACAACAGCAAACCCCAAGTAATACAATTAAAAATGGACATATGATCTGAAGATATACTTCTCAAAAGGAGAAACACAAATGGCCATCAAGTATTTGAAAAAAATGCTTAATATCATTAGCCATTGGGGAAATGCAAATTATAACATATGATATTTCATCTCACTCCAATCAGAGTGGCTATCATAAAAACAAAAAAAAAAAAGCAAATTCAGGCAAGAATGTGAAGAGAAGGAGACTCTTATCAACTGTGAGTGGGAATGTTTATTAGTACTGCCACTATAGAAAACTAAGGATATAATTATATAAGATCCCCACTATCCCACCTCCAGGTATTATATACAAAAGACACTTAAGTTAGCAAATAATTCACATTCACAATTCACCCTGGGAATAGTTAGGACAAGCAGTCAGTCTAGGTGACCATCAATGGATGATGGATAAAGAAACTATGGTGTGTCTATGTACAATGGAGTATTCAACCATGATGAAGAATGTAATTTTGTCATTTGTAGCAAAATGGAATTTGAAACTAGAGTGCATCATTTTAAGTGAAGTAAGCCAAACATCTCATATTCCTTCTCATATATGGAAACTAAAAACAAACAAAAAACACAAAATCAATAGTCAACCTGAAAGTAGAATAGTGGTAATGAGATGTTGGGAAGGGTTCAGGGGAGCTGAGTTAAAATGAAAAAAATGTGAGTGTATTATTAAAGGTGTATGCTGTATGCATGTAGGGAGATGTCTCAGTGAATCCTATTAACACATATAATTAATATGGTTAATAAAAAAGAAAAGACCGTAAAGATAAATGCCAAAATATTAACAACTATTTCTTGCTGATATGTTTATAGATATCCATGATTTTCTTGAGTTTGTGTGTTTCAAGGAAAAAAATAATTAGAAATCTAAATTCATTTGTAAGTTAATTCAAATTATTAAATTATTTAAAATAGCTAATATTAAAAATGCAGACTCTATAAACCCTGAAAGACTAAAGTCTTAATTCTGCCTGTGGATTTTAGATTGACACCTGCTAAAAACTGTCACCCTCAACTTTGAGGGGTTTAATTGCCCGTCACCTTTTGTAAGAAAATTTGGTCAACTTGGCAAGGAAAAAAATCATTTTGTCTGTATATTGAAAATATTCTTGATCTGTAATGTAGTCAGAAAAGGCATATTTAATATACTACAAATTTCCTGATTGTCATTGTTTACTACTTTTTCCTATCCCCTTCCCACATGGATATGACAAAAAAAGATTCTTTTGAAAATGTCCATATCTTCGTAAAATGCACTCTCTTGAAGTTCTTTGTCTTTGTACTAAGTACTACTTTAAGGAAAGGTCCTGTCAGATATTTTTTCACTGAGAATTATTCATGAAAGAACATGAGCAGAGAACCTAAAATTTAGGTGAGTGTACAAAATCTACTCCTGTTGGTTCCTCAAATGATACAAAAGCAGAAAAAAAAATGACCAAATATGCTGAAACATCAAGCCATATACAAAGTAACTTCATTTCATACTTTTTGTCTGCTCACAATGTGATTTTTTTTTATGAGTCTATGAGTCGCGCAGCCTTTTTTCTTTGCTTGTCACAAAGAAAAGTACAAACAACAACAAAAATGGCCTTTAGAGCTAATACAAAAGCCAGATTCTACAATTCCTGTTTTATACCTCATGGATTTTAACATTCAGCCTCAAGAGGCACCTGTCTCTGAACGGTGTCCTGTGTCTACTGGGCTTACAATCCTGGAACAGATGAATATTTCTTCTCTCTTCCCCATGACAACACACACACACACACACACACACACACACACTCCCTGCATGTACTAGATCACTGTGGTCTTGCCACTTGATTGGAATCACTTTATTCCTTCCCTGGGATAGCTCCTACAGAAGCAGCCTCCATCTGGAAAATGCCATTCAATTCGGAAACCTTTATATAATCAGATGTCCAAATGGATCAAAATAACTGCTTTCTCTATGAAGGGGACCTAGAGAGCAGGTAACTGTCCTCCTTCTCAGGGCACTTTTGCTCTGTGAGTAGTAGATCTGCCCTGGTTTTTGTATCACTATTGCTAATTTTTCATTCTTTCTTATATATACTTGATTGCTCACCATGCCCTGAGCTCTGCAAACACAGTTGCCATTTATAATCTATACCACTTTCTCCTCTTCTCTCAATGTCTTGTATTTCTTCTCATCGGTGTCTCCTATCACAACCTTCCTAATTTTTACCAAACAAAAAAAGGTGACTATGTTTGCTCCTCACATACCAGGGCAACCCTTTGCTTCTTCATACCACCATATGCCAGGTATCTCCATTCATTTATCGTCAGTCATCTCTTTTCCCAGATCACAAGGACCACCTCCACCACAATCTTTCCCTTTTGAAAAAGGAAATCTGAGGTTCCAAGAAACTGAGGTTTGCCACAAAGCTGATAATTTCACCAATTTCTTATAGGCAAAGAGCAATAAATATAAAATTATAACTTTTGATATACAGTTGAGTTAAAAAGACTTCCTCAATATCCAATCTATAAGGAGTATTGTTTGATTTGATCTTGAGTAGTATGAAGAAAAAATATCACTATTTAATGCTAAAACCTATTGAACCATATTCAGAATATGAAGGAAATGTCATAATTCTTCTCATTTAGAAATTCATTTAGAACTTATAATTCATTTGGAATTCAAAATTCATGTGGAAAATACTTGATAGGGCCTTTGAATATAAATATTGAGGCCCTTAGGGCATAGTATAACAAAGTAAAGGTAAAGGAGGTTCAAATTTTCCAAGGTCAGCTTTGGAGTTGGAAGATAAGGGTCACAGGAATGAGGAGACTTAGAATAAAGAAGAAAGATCTATGGAGGAGAAATACTCTAGAAAAGGTCATGTGAAGTCTGAGCCCAAGGAGGACCATGATGGTCTATGATCAGGAAACAGCAGTGTGTGTGTCAAGTAGTGGCTAATTTTCTAGGACCAGTGATATCTGATGCTGAATTTGAGGTGACTCCTGTCTTTTGATTCCTTCCTTTACCCACAATTCTTGAACTCAGTTATGGTAGCTCTGCTACAACCTTGTGCCATTGTGGACATAGAGGGATAAAGGAAGTGAAAAGTTCTCATGGATAGATAAAAGTGATCAGAAGCATCAAAATATAAGAAGGACTGTGTGTTGGTTCATTGGTAAAATACACATCATGGAAATTGTATTATCTTAACCTTTTTTAAGTATGTGGGGTTCAGTAGTCATAAGTACATTCACCCTGCTGTGCAACCAATGTTTAAAATTATTTCCATGTTGTAAAATCCAAACTATATTCCTCTTAAACTTTCTGTCTCTATGAGATTATTCTAGATGTCACATATAGGAAGAATCATACAGTATTTGTATTTTTATGACTGGATTATTTCATTTGGCATGATGTCCTTAAGGTTGATCCATGCTATAGCATGTGTCAGAGTTTTCTCCCTCTTTAAGGCTGAAAAATATTCCATTGCATTTATGGTGAATATATATGTGATATATATAGATATATATATGTATATGTATATGTATATGTATATGTATATATATATCTATATAATTAAATGTGATATATATAGATATATATATGTATATATACATATGTATATGTATATATCTATATATATATATCACATTTTGTTTATCCATTCATTTATCAATGAAACACAGGTTGTTTCCACCTATGGCTATTGTGAATAAATTTGCTATGAACGTGGAAGAGAGCTGGAGTCAGTTCCCTAGTAGAGACTGAATACAAAACACAACCAGGAGGATCAACTTTGAAACAAGGACAATCCCCCATGTGTGAGTTATATAAGCAACATTTTTTTCTGTTACATACAATTATCACTAAACTTGTCTAAGCTTTGTAGAAAACATATTTTCATGTGAAAACTATATATTAAAACAGACATCTCCACTTAAATGTTAAGCAGGCATCCCAAACTTAACATGTCAAAACTCACCTTCAGATCTTTCCCCCTGAGCCTGACTTACTGGTGCTTTGCTCTCGTCTGTGAAGGAAAACATCATCCTTCCAGCTGTTCATACAAGAATGCATCAGGTTCCACTTCACTCCTGTCTTTCTTTCTTTCACTCACCTCCATTTCCCTGTGTATTTTTCTCCATCACACTGAACATCGCGCCAGGTACTATACATACTGTACATTTTACTTATTTTCTTAAACCTCATCTATACTCCTTTGGCAGAATATATGCTTCATGAGGGCCAAAATTTTATGTTTTGCCTGCTGCCGTGTCCCCAGCAGTGAGCAGTATATAGTACCAAGAGGGTGCCCAAAAGATTTTTGCTGACTGAATTAAATACATAAAAAATTAAAGTATGAACTTGTTAATTAAAGCAATGTGTAAAGTTATTTTTTAAAATTTTTACCTGTTTATTTGTTTTTCTTTCCTTATTGGTTATTTGGGGGCAAGGTATAAAGCTTTAGGAAAGAAAAGAATTCAGCAAAATTGTAAAAATTGGAAACTAACAAATGTTAACTAACATCCTTGCATGTTGTTCTGCTGACAAAATATAAACGTGTCATGTCAAATAGCTGGCACTTAAGAAATTACTAAGAAAGAAGAGAGACAAAGTGCCTTGACCATCTGACTCTAGAGGCTAAGTGTGAAAAAAAAAAAAAACCAGCTACACTGTGAACATGAAAATAAAACCTTTGGATTGCTGCAACTAAAATGAATGTCTAATATCTGATATGAATAAGAAATGCACTGAAGTCAATGTTGAATCCAAAGAAAAAATTGTATTTCTTTTTTAAAGCCAGAATGTCATAAACCCAACTTCATCATTTTACCACTGAGAGGATATAGTAAATCTGTTTCTTAAAAGAGTTCTAATCACATACCTTCAATAAAGCTTGGGTTGAATGAAGACACCTAGGACATATAGATCATCTCCTTTTGTAAACTCTAGAGCAAAAATTTTCTTAGAACTGGCAAGATGGGAGACAAATGATTCAAGATGTACTGATGGCTTTTTTTAATCAATCAATAAACTAAACAGAGATGAAAAAAAATAACTAGGATTTTTTTAAACTCATCCAAATCTGCCTTGCACCTATCTCAGCCTTTACACATAAAAAAGGAATATTTTAAATGGAGTCATTGGGGGAACTAGCATTCAAGTTTTATTAGACTGAGCTACTCGTAAATTACTTTTGAGGGTCACTATTTATCCTTCAGTCAAGGCGCATGGACAAATACTCCTTTATGATTCAACTCTGTATTTCCAAAATGTTTTGCTGCTTAGGTAATATTAATGCAAGAAACGAGATGCCCTAGCTAACTTTTCATGAGCCAAATGTGAAAGGCATCAGTCTCTGAAATCACCACTCTTGTGAAAGTCAGGGAGACCCTGCCTCTCTCCAATGGATGGTACCCAAGAAACCATACTGTCATCTTCTAAGCACACCTCTATTTTTTTTTCTTCCTCATATTATCTCTGCTGTAATATTTTAATTATTTATTAGGTTTTATAGCATTTTACCTTTAAAGAGACCAAATATTTTATAGCAAGTTCTTAGCACTGAAATTCAATAAATATTTCCAAGGCATTATGTTACAATAGCAGGCAATGGTAAAATCATAGAGAGAGCCTAAATAACTGACATGGAAAAAATGAAGAGGAAAGTGGAGGGAAAAAAAGTACTGAGAATAGGTAGCAATGAGTTTGCACACTAACTCTGTTCTTTAAAGCACTGCTTTAAAACCACTTCATGCTCTATCTGAAGTGTGTGTGGCAAAGATAGAGCATGAAGTGCTTTAGGGTGGCAAGAAGGGAGGAAGGATAAATAGCATGGAGGGAAGGGAGGGGTGGGGTCAGGGTGTGGGGGGGTAAAAATAATAACAGAAATTGTGACAGATACCATTGCCCTGTGTACATGCATGAACGCACAGATGGTGTGACTCTACTTTGTGTACAACCAGTGAAACAATAGCTGTACTCCATTTGTGTTCAATGAATCAATAAGTAAATTAAAAATAAAAATAAACCCACTTCATGTTCTGTTCCATCTCTTGGGCATGATGTGACTCAGACTGCAGAAAGATGACCAAGGAACTGGAGGCCTTTTGTTATGTGGGTATTTGACACACAGGTATAACTAGTGATTTTACACAGGTTTCTTTACATGGCAGGGCTTTCTCAGGATCATCTCTGAAGAGCTGCATCCCTGTTATTGGCTAACACTTACACAACATTCAGCGACCATGTGCCAGCCACTGTGATAAACACTTTATATGCATGAACACATTGATTCTGCACAATAACCTGTGAGGAAGACTATTATCAACCTTGCTTCAGAGCCTAGGAAACTGAGGCCGCAGATGCCAAGTGGCAGATCAAAGCTTTGACCTCGAGGCTGTCTTGATCAGGATTCTTGCAGTTCATCATTGTCACAACCTGTTTCTACGAACACTCTGAGGCAAGAAAATATACATACAGGAACCTTCTTAATTGACTTCCTCTCAGTTCTTTATTTCTTTGGTTCTATGGTTTCTTTTCTCTTCATTCTGTCTTACAATTGTAAAAAGATAGTTAATGAGTTTCTCAAAGCATGAGATCTACTAACCATCACTTGACTAAAGATCCCAAAGTAAATTACTATTAAATTTAATTTATGTTGACTTATTTGGTTACTGTTATTATTCTCCATGCTTTTATTAATCTTGAGGATTCTTTTAAGCCTTAAAAATAGCTCAATTACTTAAAGCAATATGACCTTTAATAAGTAAAATATGGCTAACAGAGGTTTGGGGAAATAACATACTAAGTTTTATTGTCCAGAGAAAAATTTAATTTCATCTACCATGCTTTCTTAATCTATTCAAACAGATAACACAAAATAATATAGACAGGGTAACTGAAAAACAACAGAAATGTATTTCCTACACATCTGGAGTCTGGAAGTCCAAGACTAGTGTCAGCAAAGACAGGTTTTGGTGAAGGTATTTTTCCAGGCTGAAGACAGCCCACTTCTTGTATGCCTACATCAGAAGGACAGCAAGAGAGTTTTCTAAGGTTCCATTTATAAGGATAGTAATCCCACTCATGCAGACTCACTCTCATGACCTAATTACCTCACAAAGTCCCTACCTCTTAAACATCATCATAATGGGAGTCAGTATTTCTGCATATAATTTTTTGTGACAGAGAAGGGAGATGCAAACTCAGTCCATTGCACATGGTTCACCATATGTATAATTGACATATCTTATTCAGCATTACCTTAATGGAGTAAGATTTTCATTCAATAACTAGTATTTCCAACAAAATATTGCAGCCACACGTTTAAAATCTTGTGGTCACAGGAAATCCATAAACGATACAGTTCAGTCAATTGGATAACTGAGAGGATAATCATTCACATTAAGTGTTAGATGGCGACAGAAACGTTTTCTGTCAAAGTAAGTAACCAAATGCTATGGTTTAAATGAATTCCCCAATGTTCATGAGTTGGAAACTTAATCCCCAATACACAACAGTGTTGAAAGATGGTTAGGTCAGGAGGTCTCTGCCTTCATCAATGTTATAGTGCAGTTATCTCAAGAGCAGGCCCCTTATAGAGAGAATGGATTTGTTATAAAAGTGAGTTCGGTCCTCTCACATGTACGTGCCCTCCTGCCCTCTGTCCACTGCCATGTAATGACACAATAGGAAGGCCTCTACCAAATGCAGACCCTCAATCTTGGAATTCCCACCTCTAAAACTGTAAGATATAAGTCTCTGTTCTTTATAAAATACCCTGTCTCAGGTATTTTATTATAGCAGCATGAAATATAGGAAGACACTGAAGATCAGTAATTAAATTTACCATCTGCAGACTGAAATTATTCTGCCATGAGGAATATTAATCGTGCTCTCTGACGTACCCGTGCCAGCTTGACATCTGAAGTTTGCCAGTCATACGTGATTTGCCCATTTTTGCTCAATGACTCCTTTGATCTCGAGCATCAATTTTGTTTATTCAGTCCATCATTTGGTATTATACCAAAAACTTATCCAACAAACATAACATCCAAAAATATATCCAACAAACACCATTGGGTACCTCCTCTTCCCCAGAGATAAGGAAAAAAGGGAAAAGCAGGCTTCCCTACTTGGAATAAGTCACTCAGAATAGGAACATGAGTTAATAAATGGATGCCCATCCACACCTGCTTAGTCAAACAACCTCCTAGAGACCCTTCTGTTCCTGGAGCTAACATTCTTTCTCATGCTGCAGCTCACAAACTATTTTCTTATGCAAGACTAGAGAATTTTATAGTCCACTTGAAAGCAAAGAATTTGTTATGTCATGTGTCCCTGGAATCCAGGGGCTCTTGTTTTTAACATTTCTACATGTACTTGTCCCAAAGCAGCTGAAAAAGTGCTTTATGTGGAGCAGATATTCCATAGTTCTTTAATTTGAACTATACAACTTTTAAATACCTTAGTCCATAGGTTTTCAAGGTGTCCATACAACATTTCTATGATCTCCACAAGAATTAACAAACAAACAACAAAGAAAACAGAGTTTCGCTATGGTCTATACAAAATAAAGAAATGAGTAAGATATAGCCAAAAAAAATTTCCATAAGTCATGTGATCTAACAAAAAGAGAAGTGTTATTATGTAATCTGAGAAATTCTTTGGAGAATCAAAACTTAAATGATTTGCAGGCTATCCATAGCCTATCGATTCTTAAGTGTTGAATTGCTTATCTAGATGATATTTAGACTAACAAATAAAATATTATAAAGTTCTCTGAATATCAATGTTTAAGAACAATAATTTACAACAACAGAGACAACAATAGAGCCAATTCTACCTAAAAGAAAGATAAGGAGAAAGACCTCTAAATACTTCCCTGTCAGAAATGACTCTCTGGGTACGGATATAATCTGCTACCTACACTTCTAATTGAAAACAGATAAAGCTGGCTTTGAGGTAATTAGTTTTCCTGCATTATAGTAATTAACAAAGTATATTTTAAAAGCTGAAAGTAAAAAAGAGATTTTGCAGGGTAAGAGAATACAGTATCAATTCCCAGCAGAGCTCCTCTGCCTTAGGAAGAAGTACTTCATGCTTGAGTAGCTGAAAAGAGATCCAGAAACATAAATATCCTTTTTCCATTTAAAACGTTGTACTGCATTTTGCTTAATTTTATCAGGCATGGGAGATAGCAGGTTCATCTCCTTATAATGGCGGGAGCACCAACCGAAAGGACACAAGCCCTTCAGGGGCTCTGTGCTCTGATAATCACTCAAAGGCTAAGAGATATTTTTCTTTTCAGCTAGAGATCCAATTGGATATCACACAGAATTTCAATTAAGTTTGGATTTCTCTGCAGCAATAAACCTTATTCCTCCAAGTTAGAAGGTCTGATTTCACTTTGAATAATTTTTTTTGCCTCTTAATCTTGTTCCTGTGTGAGCCCTTGATCCTCTTCCTTTGTGACTTAAGGCAAATATCAAGCCCGGAGTCGATGGTTTGCTTGCAATCTCAGATTTTGTGTGTGTCAAATATTATATCTTGGTCTGAACTGCAGGGATTCAGAGTAAAACTTTGATTCAATTCCATCTAAAATCATGAGCAATTGTATATTCATTTCCCACCTAGTTTTCTTCACCCAAATGGCTGTGACCCATGTTCAAAGAGATCACTGATAGCCAAATAGATTGAACACTGTGCATTTTCATTCCTTTGTAAAGGAAAAAGTATAACTTGATCCCTTGCACCATTCTTTGTACCAGCAAAGAGGACTAATATCTCCAAAATGGAGATTTCTATGTGAGAAACACCAGTTGCAACACAAAACAAATTATCAAAGCCAGCGAGGCAAAATAGAACTATTCAGCATTATCTTTTGCTTAATTTAGAGGAAAGATTCTTTTTTACTGTAATTTCTTTCATCAATAGAAATCAAATGTATATGACACTGGGGAAAAAAACACTGAAGTAGGGGTTAGGAATTTCAGCAAAACATTTAACTACTCTAAATCTCAAATAATTTATAAAATATTAAAACCTAAAGTCTTCCAATTTATGTGCACAACCTCACTGGTATGTGCGGCTCATGAAAAATAAAAGAAAGCCCTATAAGATCTCAAAAGGAAAGCCTGTCCCTGACAAATACATCCAATCTTGGTGTCTATTAAAAAATTTTTCCTGGTATAGGATTTTACCTTTACTGAAATGTGTAAAAGCATTTTCACTGGATGATCATCACATCAGAATATCTGGCAAAAACGGATACTTCTTATAATTATGCAATGATGCAAACATCAGTTTTACTTGAATCCTCATAGCAATAAATAAATGTACAGTTTTAATTGTTAAAAATGTATATATAAAGAGTAAAAGAATAACTTTTTACTAAAAACTGAATATTAACATTGAAAGAGTTATGAGGTTTCATTTTAAATCTATTTTATTGTGTTTGGATAACAATTTTGCAATGATTTACTCCTTCTGACATGCAAACAAAGAAATGTTGAACCAATTTATTCTTTCTAAAGTCTAGGAAGTTATAGATGGCTGTGGAGGTGTACACCTGTAATCTCAGCAAATGGGGAGGCTGAAGCAGGAGGATCACAAATTTGAGGCCAGCCTTGAAAACTTAGTGAGACTCCATCTCAAAATAAAAACCAAAATTTAAAAGGAAAAAAATAAAGTCTAAGAGGTTATATGTAGCCTAAAGGAGAAAGCAGTAAATCTAAGACTTAAAGCCCAGGTTTGCCACCATAAGCTTGAGGGACTATTTGTGTGACATTAAATGGAAAAAAACAAACAAACAAAAAAAACCTGTAGTTAAAAATATATGATATAAAATTGACCTTCTTTTTAATTGAAGCATTCAATAATATTAAGTATATTCACATTTGGGAAACAGATTTCCAGATGCTTTCAGCTTGTGACTCTGAAGCTCTATATCCATTTGAGCAAATTTTAATGTATTTCTCAGTTTTCTAATCTATAAAACAGGAGATGATAGTGTCATTCAATGTCTATTTGGTGACTATATGAGATGGTCTCTGCAAAGCATATAACCCAGCACCCAGCACACATCTAGAACTCACTCAATGTCAGAAATTTTATGAAGGTTGCTTTAATTGCAGACTGAACAGAGAAGTAGCTCAGGTATCATAAAATATAGTAAGTCTTAGTGAACTGTGTGTAATCTAAAAGCACTTGAAATGCATTTTTAAAAGCCCATTGTTTATGTTATTCTTGAAAATTCATTTTAGAACAATCCTTGTTAATGCACACAGCATTCTCTCATTTTCATGTCTAGTAAATTTGGAATGGTAACTAGACAATTTTTAAGTAACCTTATATTTTTTCTCAGACACAACTTCTCCATTAATAGATACCTCATTTAAATATGCTTTTTAGTGTACACTTCAAGCAAAGATCATCATTAATTATGCTGCATATTCTATGAGCAGATCTAACTTAATGCATAACAGTGCAAAACATCATATGAGTTCTTTGTCAGCCAAAATGAGTAAAATGCTATTTAACCCTAAAGGTCTACTAGAGGGATTAGCAGAACTCACCAATAACTAAACTGCTGAGGGGTAGGTGCTGGAAGAGAATATCAAGTCAATTAGGATTATTTCAGTGGGCGGATATATTATGGCTTATAGACACATTCTTTTATCAATTGGGGGGAGTATTTCCATGTGGGGGGTTTTCCATGTGTTTGCTCTACAAATAGGGTGCTAGAATCATTCTTATATATGCCTCCATCTGTAAAAAATTGGGGGCTGACGTTCAATGAATGTTTTAGCTTTATAAGAAGAAGCCAAAATTTTTTTCCAAACTCCTGTGCCATTTTATAGTCCTGGCCTTATAGAATATGAAAAATCTATTAACATTTCCTCCAATACTTGATTGAATCAGAATTCTAAAATGTTGCCAATTGAATTGTGTAAAATTCTGACAACTGGTGACCAATTCATTTTTATAAATTAAAATTCTGAAAGTTCTAAATATTTTAAATAATAAACAAAATTATGCCTATGGGAAGCTTCTAAGCATAGAGAGCCTATTAAACAAAGTTAAAACAGGCAGAATTTCAACAAACAGAAAGAAAAGTAAGAAAGACTGTAAAACCAAAGAAACGAAGTTAATGGGAAGACAGAGGTCAGGAACAGAAAATAGTGAAGTTTGTAGGAAGATTGGCTAAATGCAGGGTGAACCTGGGAATGTCATTTGGACCTTATTGCGGGCATCACTAAATGCCAGGATGAGGAGTATATACTTACTAAATTATGTTATTTGTACAAATTTTGAAAATCATTTAAGAGAAGAGCAAAAAGAAATAACTATCACTCTCTTACTATCCACACTATAAAGAAGACTTATGGAATCAAGCTTTTAGTGAAGTTAAAGTTCTTACACACAACTCAGACCTGAGTTAAACAGGTCTGGTGAGGTAAAACTGAGATTCTCTGACTCCACCTACCTCCTACTTTGTAGTACAGAAGTTACTCTAATGATGAGCTGACAGAACCCAGTTAGGAGTTATCTGTTATCTTGGCCCTAAAATGTTGTTTTCTTACTTTAGATTTCATGTAAAACATGTTATATTTTCAATTTTGAAGACACTGATTTCTTACTCTACAAAAGATTTTCACATCTATGAATATTCATCAGTTATTGGCAAAAAGTCTAATTGCAAAATTTCAAAGAATGATTATGCTTAAAAAGCATAATATATAAAAATACTGAATTTTCCTTCAAATATTAACTTATAAACCTATTACCATTATATTCAATAAAACACAGAAATTCCAAAGTAATTTTGCCCAGAAAGACTATGTGGTATAAATCATCTTAATGAGTAATTGGAAGAAAATTATTGAAAAATATACTTAGTAAGAATAATAAATATGAAATGGTTTTATCCTCACAAGGGAGTAGAATATTTTCCTCTGATAAACAAAGCTTATTGAATGAAACTCTATGTTAACACCTCTTTATGGTGTGAGGTTTACTCTAGGGAGTAACTTGCAGGTAATTATTTTCCTTCACATAGATAGCAAATGCAAAGTTCTTGAAAAAATTCATTAAATCAAATAAAAACCATATTTGAAACCAAATGTAATACAGAATCATGAACATATTTCTAGAATAAAGGGAATCTAACATGACAAATAAAGGGTATTTCCTTGTATCTAAATTGGTTAAAATAATGCCATGAAATAGCAGTTTGGGGGATACTCCCCTCTCAGCAGCTGATGGATAAGGAATGAGCAGCCGAGGCAGCAGGGCTTTGTTGTATCTTCTTCAAACAGGAGCTGAAGCATGACCTCAACTGATATGGCATGGCTGAGAAACTAACCAACAATTGATCCAGCAATTTTTCTAGACCACTGCCATTCCAGAGTATGAGACTTTGTTTTATCTTGTCCCTAAATATTGATAATAGTGACTACTGATATGGAAAACGATAAACAAATGTAAGATGGGAGGCATGATAAATGTCATTTTAAAAAAGAAGAATTTGAAAATTGTTGATAGGCCCATAGACCAATTAATCTGAAAAAAAAGAAACTGAAGCAACAGTGAAAATCAAGACTCAAAGCAAGATATAGATCCAACATGTGTAATGTGTGTATGTGGGTTACCACATAGATCTGGAATCTCCCCCAAATGCTCATGTGTTAGGCAGAGCTATAAGGTTCAGAGGTGGGGCTTTCCACAATGATTATTGGATCATGAGGGCTCTGTCCTCACCAGTGGTGGCTGGATGGACTACTGGGAGGTAGAATCCAGTTGAAGGAGTAGGTCACTAAGGGCATGCTCTTTCAGGGTTTATCTTTTCTCTGGTCCCTTCCTCTCTCTTTTTCTGCATCCAGCTGCCATACCACACTCAGATTTTCCAGCTGCCATAACATAAGCAGATTTTCTCTGTCATGACCTTTTGTCCAATGGTGCTGGCTGACCAGGGACTGAGTTTTCTGAAACTGTGAGACAAAATGGATTTTTCCTCCTCTAAATTGTTCTTGTCAGGCATTCTCACAACAACAAAAAGCTGACAAACACAATGTGTAAAGACCAGTTATCTAAATTAAGTGTAAGATATGACACATTATATCACTTTATTATCAGATCTAAAAGCAAGGATATGAGGCATCCCCAATTGCAAGTCAACAGACTGTCCTGGATATTCCCCGAGATACCATAATATTAATTTGTGTGGAACTTTCAAGTGTGCAGATTTTCTCATGCCACACCCCTGTAGAAACTGTGAACCCTCCTTAATCCAGTCTAAAGTTCAGCCTTTTAATCTCTCCATTGTAGTTTACCGGTCCCACCCCTTCCATGAGCTCGACCTGTGAGCTCTGTTCTTGGGACCTGGCCTTGCTAGATAGATGTTCCTTGTAACTATTCCCTTCTGATTTTCCTGATTCTAAGGCAGGTTACTTTTGCTCCTGAGCCTAGGGAAATCTCATCCTGCCATGAACTGCTTTTCATGGCATTTTCCCTTTCTCCTGTATTCTCCATGACATCCTTCACAACCATTTCAACTTGGTGGAGCTTTAGTCTAAGACTGGGAAAAGCACCTGACATCAGATAGCCTCTGTATTCTGAACAGTTCAAATCTTCAAGGTAGTTTCAAAGCCTGACCAAGGGCATGAGATGCAGGGAGAATAAAGTAGAGGGAGATAAATAAGTTTTCTAGAGATAATATTTTACCCTTGAATCAAATAAATAGTAGCTATTTTAATTAAAAGAGCATATCAACACTAAACATTGCAAAGTCAATGTGGAAAATATGGTTAAAAATTTTGATATCACTTTAATTCTTGGATGCATTAATGCAACTTTTCTCCTGCTGTTAATCTCATAGACTAATGAACTACAGATTGTACCTGTGGGCATAAAATTATAAAATTTTTGTTTTACTGGGAACAAATAGAGAAAACAATTGAGTGTAAATTTAAACAGACTGGGATATAAAATTCTTATAACTGATCTATTTAAGGAAAGTTTATTTTCTATTATTAATCTTATGCAGACCAAAATATAAGATAATTAGGAGCAATCTTAATTGATAATTTTTTTCAGGTAGAGAGAAAAAGGAAGGTGTGTGTGAAGAGTGAATTATCTCATGAGAGCTTTTCTCCCTTACTCCCTACAACTGAAAGCACAAGTGCAAAAAAGATCACAGGTTTTGTGTACTTCTAGTATTATTCCACACTTCACAGTTTTGACATAATTCTACATGGAATGTGTGATAAGCAATCGCCCCCAAGCAAGCATTAAAGAGGACTCATGATCTCAAGATGCTGTGATAACTATAAACCAGGAAACCAGAAATGACAAGTAATTTCCAAGGCTTTAGTAATGCGAACAGTTTGCAATTCACCCTGGGAAATGCATTATTCCATGTTTTAAATGATATGAAGTGTGTACACAGCCATTGCTTTGGGAAGTAATTTATGACTGAAAGAGAAAATGAGTAGCGTTTTGGTGTCACCCTAAGGAAAACACAGTAACAACCTCAAAAATATCATTCTGTCAGTTTAATCAAAAGAGAATGATGTGAGGAGTGGCAAAACAAAAACAGGTTGGAAAGCCTATAATCTGATTATTAGCAGGAGCAAAGAAAGGTACCTTTCTCAAACAGAATGAGACAAGGTCAAAAGTAAGCTGAACTGTACCACACACAGCATGAAAGGTTGTGAAGCAGCGGGACTCTCTTGCATTGGACCATGCAGGCATGTCATGGAGGGTGCCAACTCACATTCAGCACTGAACTTTAGACCAAAGTGTTCTGTTAACAGTTTGGCTATACCATATGCACTTTTTTTCACTTGGTATTAAATATTTTAAATGACTACAGAAGTGTGTGTTGCCAGATCCCTGTTTTTATTCCTATATCCAGGCAGGTCTTTAAATAAGCCATTTCCAGGAAGAGTCCTGATCATGATCACAAGGAAAATCACTATCCTCTTGTCCAACAGAACTGAAATTATGATGTAACTATAAAAAGGGAGCTATTCCACAACTTATTTTTCCCACATTATCAGAGTGTTTTAAATGCACAGAAAAATATTGTCTACACAGGTACCTGAACAAAATTTGATTTGTATTTTTTACTGTTTTTTTCAAATATATAGAAAAGCTATTACAGATGTTTCAAATAAACAGGGTGGTACATTGACTTATACATTGATTTTATGAGATTTTATTTGCATTATATAATTTGAGGCTCAGAAACATGCTGAATGTAAGACTGAGTCTGAAAATTATCCTATATCAGCTTTTTTATTTTGTTCTGTTTTATGTAAATGTAGTTGATCAAAAGCAATGCTCACTCTGCCCTAGGAATAAGAGTGGTCACAGACTTAACAGAGATGCAAAGAATGAGATTTACAAAAAGAGGGTGAACAGAATGGAACATCAGCATATAAACCATAGCTCATAATAAGATAAACAATAAGAGTAAGAACTATAATCAAATGGAGATAAATTGACATTCACACACACTGTTGCTATCTCTAGATTCTCAGCATTAATTTATTCCTGAAAATCATGTTGTTTAACAAAAAAAGACACCAGATGAAAAAGAATTCCATTAATTTTAATGGGGAAAATTATTATGTGTTTTATTTCAATCCAAAATGCTCAATGCTCACATACACATAAAAATGTCCATTAAATAATGGTAACAAGCTATATAAGTGATAAATAAGAATAGGGAAGCAAAAATTTGTTGTTATGTCAAACAGATTTAAAGTTCATTCATTCTTTTCACTTTGTGCACCTTACTCATCATCTATTTTCAACACTTTAGAGTTTATAATTCTCTTCTATTCAGCTATACTTAAGAATAAAAATAAATACAGAAAAACACACACAGGCCAAAATAGAAAGTAAATATGAGAGAGAGTGTTTACCCAAAGAAAATAGTTATCTGTTCTCATGAGACTAAAAAGTCTTCCAACACATGCCAGGCAAAGCAAAATTCTTTGGTTCATACACAGTGTGAAATTAAAATTTGTTCAGAATGATATTCTCTGACTCCAAACTGTACTTTTGAGAAAATTGGTGAGCTTGTCTTTGCCTAAAACCATAACGTTTGAAAAATCTTAAACTAGATTTGCTTAATGCGTACTGTAATAAAGTTTTTGATATCCCAGAATAAAAAGCTAAAAAGCAGACAATTTTCCAAGAGTGACTAAAGCAAAAAGGCATTCACTAAACCAGTGTCACAGGAGGTAAGTCAACATTCATGCATGTTTGTGTCTGTGGATGAAATTTATAATTCCATTAATGTCCGGAACAGAATCCTTCAGGTAAAAAAATCATATTTAGATCTAGGGGGAAAATTGGGAAATCACGCTTTCTTTTTACTCTCCCAATAACTATTTAATGCTTCTAATTTTTCAACTTCCAACTTTTGATTTCTTTCCATTGCAGTAGCAAAAACAGTCCTCAAAGGAGAATAGGTCAGCCGAGGCATGGTGCATTCCTACTGATTCTCCATTCTGAGTGTCTGCCTTTAAAGAATGATGAAGAAGACAGGCTTATAATCCAAGCAGCTTGGGAGACTGAGGCAGGAGGATTGTGAGTTCAAAGCCAGCCTCAGCAAACTAGCAAGGCCCTAAGCAACTTAGCAAAACCCTCTCTCTAAATAAAATATTTTTTTAAAAAAAAGGGACTAGAGATGTGGCTCAGTGGTTAATTACCCCTGGATTCAATCCCTGCTATCTAATAAATAATAATAAGAAATTATGAGGAAACCACTTTATTCACTCTAAAATAAAGAGAATATAAAAAATCTCAAAAGAAATTCTTCTATCTAGAAAAAACAGCAGGTTTTCAAATCATCCAATAAAATTAGATGTGTATAACTGATATTTCACAAATGTTTATCCAGATGTGAATACTATCCTTAGTATCCATTTACTATATACTATAGTATTCTTATTATCCAAATACTATATAGTACCTTACTATATAGTGCACAGATAAAAAAGGTCCACATAGAGCAGATAGAGGAAGGAAGAGGTACTATAAGAAAGAAGGGTGCACAAAGTTTACCTAGATGCTCAAAGGTACAGTAGATAGAAGAGGACCATTTTTATCATCCTAAAAATGTATATATTTTATTTTCAGCCTCCATTTCAATAACACATTTCAATTATACATGTTCTATCTTTTCAGAGATAATTGAGCTTAAAATGTTTAATTCTTCTTAGCAAGCTTACTCATAAAAGGGAATTGTAATTATAAATTCTTCATCATTCCAAGAAAATGATACACTAATCTGCTTTATGTGTATTTGCTAGGAAGACTTTTGGGAGGAAACCAAAACCTATTTCATGGTAATTACCTGATCTTTTTAAAAAAAATTCAATCATATTTAAAACAAAAACAAAATGTATTATTTCTACTTAGTCTACAAATATGCAACTAACTCTATTTGACAAACCAAAACGGATGTAATCCCATCCCCCAAAATGAGAAAAGCCAATTAATTTTTAAAATATTTGATTCCTAGTGGCAGGATCAAATTTGGGGTGTTATGTGAGGAACTAGTTATGCTGGTTATTCTTCACCACTCATCCATTTTATGCCCTCTCCCTGTTTATTGCTCTGCCCCATGCCTCCCTTGAGAGGCTGCCCCCCAGGTGTCTCTTGCACTCTTGACTTCAGGCAGTCCAGGCAATGGGTGTCACCAGTAAGAAACTAGAAGGTGAAGTAAGAGAGTATGCTACTTCTTCACCCACTGCCTCCTTCTTTGGTGTTCTGGAAACTGATCCCTGGGTCCATTCTATACCAGACTTTGGTAATACTGGGTAATGTTGATCCTCCCTCTCAACTCCAGTCCTGAAAGGGTTTCCAGTTGTTGCTAATCTTGTTTCAAAATCCCTGGCCCATTCCCTTTAAGAAGTCCTTTTATCAAGCTATCATCAAAATTCCTGCTAAGCATGCCATCTGTTTCCCACCTAGCCACTGAGAAGCCAAGTGAAGACAAAGACTAGAGAGTCAAAGGGCAGTTGGGCCTAAAATCCCTTTCATTTGCAAGTCTTCCTTCATTCTCAAGATGCCTTTCAGGTCCTGATGCAAAAGTTTCCCTGCTCTGTGTTAGGTGGAGACTGATTCTCAGATTTAGGAACAATATGATCATGATGGGATTCTAATTAGGGGCTAAGTTAAGCTCACACATTCTCTGAAACCAAGGTTTTGTATGTGAAAAACCAGTTAATGAGAAAGAGAAAAGACTGCAGGATTTGAAGTCTGCCTTCTGTTGGATGCTCCTCACAGTTTCCACTGAAAAATGAATAAAGCAATGAATTATAGAGAAAAGCCAGATAAAACTCTGAGGTGTCACTAGGAACGTATGAGAATTACATGGCCTGTCTTTAATATAAAATAATTCCATCAAAATAATAAATTGCTGCTTCCAAAAATGTGCCATATTCGTCATAAAGTGTTAAGTACTTATTGAGAGACTATCACCATATCACATGCATGTTCCTAGTTGTTTAAAATGCTCATGATATGTTACATTTTCACTTGGAATACAGGAACTCTATTATCTACATTTTATGTATATCTATTTTAATCTACATTTATATATCATATCTATATATGTCTATATGTGTATATTGTATCTATGGCTATACATATATGGTATCATCCAGTCATCTATGCCTTCTCAAAGGGTAGAAAATGTCAGGCAGAAGCTGAGACCCTGGGAAACAGATTCAGGATCCCTGCAGGTGGAAGAAGATGCAAGGCACAGTTAGGATAGTGGACATGTTTTATTCAGAGGTAGCAGCAGCCTCTAGCCAACCCACATCTCCAGCTTCAGGCCCTACCAGTTCCATTTAGCCCCCTGAGTCCTTTCCATAGGCTTTTTAAAATATGAAGGCCAGAAATCAGTGGGTATATGCTCACAAGCAAATGTTTATGACCTTGGGTACATCCACTCAATCAGAGTGTTTATGACCTTGACCGCACACTAAAAACATAGCCTACTGGAAACCTAAGTGAGGGATCCTAACTATAGCCATTTTGGGCTTGCCCTTTAGCAGCAAGTGAGAAAGAGCAGAAGAGAGCCAAATGAAGGTAAGCAGAGTAGAAACAGGCAGAGAAGGAGTTGAAGACTATGTTGCTTATGTAGCTTAGGATATTCTAAAGCTGCCCTTCCCTATTGTAAAATTTTTCCTTTGTCTCTGCCTATGCTGTTCTGCTTTGTAACCACTTGCCACATGAGGCTATCAATATGCAAGCTAATTAAAGTTAGATAAAATAAAGAATTCAGATCATCACATTAGCCCCATTTCATGAGCTAGTGGTTCTCACACTGCACGGCACAGAATTGGTCCCTTTTGATTATCGTAGCAGGTGCCATTGGACTGCACTGCTTGAGACGTTCTGATGACCACATCAAAATATAATGGCATGCAAATTAATTATGGATACTCAAGAGTTGTTTGTGATAAAATAATCTAAATCCTTAAGATCTGCAACCTGATGACTGACTACAATAATTTCATATATAAAATGCATGCTTTATGAATAAATTAAAACATTATTTTGTTAGCTTTTATTTCAGTACACTATCCAAAATAGTATAGACTTAAGCAGCATAGAAGTTTATTTCTCTTATATATAATCATCCAAAAATAGTCTCCAAAACATGGTATGGTAGCTACAATTGGGGATCAAAAATCTTTCCATTTTGTTGCTGTTTCAGCCTCAAAACCAGGCTTCTAGTCATAATGCTGGAATGTATCTTCCAGCAAATAGAGGAATAAGATAAAGAGAGGGCATGCTAGATAGTCACATCTATCAGGTCACCTAAAATCCTATCATTTAGAACAAAATGGTTTGAATAATTCCAGGAGGAGGACTAGGGGATTTATTCCTTAACTGATGTCATAGACCCAACTAACACTTTTATTACAAGTGAAATTATTACAAGAGAAATATTAGACAACTCATTTGCTTTGTCCATATTGATACATTTTGTACTCAAACTTTCCTTTTAATTATTATTCCTCCCTTTGATAGCTAGTATTTGAGATCACTGACATCATTCTGAGTTTTTGATAAACTTATAGAATTAGAAGCACTGTGATGAGCACTTTTGAGCTAGCAGATACTTCTTCTGTGTGTATTGCTGATTCTCTCCTAAATTTCAGAGACTTCTTAAGGAAATATAATGGATCATGGTATAAGAGGAAAGTTAAAATAATTTAATAAATTATTCATGATGTTTGGAGAAAAATTAAATGGAAAAATCTCCAAATCAATGGTATAATACGTTTTCTTAAGAATATAAGACCCCTCCAGGTTGCTGTTGAAATTTACTGAAACTTATAGATTATTATTTGTCAAATCACCTATAGTGGATAAGGATTTCTCAATTTAGTGTGGAAATGCTGATTTTTTTAATTGGGCAAAGTACCTACCAAGAAAATAGAAATTTGATCCTTAGCTTGGACCAGAAAACTTGAAAAAATACAGTAGTTTTCAATAGTTGAATAGAAATATAATGTAGTACAAAACAGTGTACCTAGTTATCCCTCTAATGTATTTTTCTACTCTCTAATGGATTACTACATAGACAATATTTAGGAGCATTTTTTATTTTTTAATGTGATCACTTTCTGTTTCCTGTGTCTATTTTCTAGTTGCCAGTTATCTGGTTTTTAGTCACATGAAACATCTCACACAGCAAATAATAATTATTTTCTAAGTGTTTCACATTACTAATAAAGTGATAATTTTCAAGTTATTTGAAAAATAAATTTTATGTGGAATTCCTTTCATTTCAGGTTTCAGGTTTGAGCTTTGACTAAATGTTTATTTATTTCATTATTCAAGAAACATTTGCTTAGTTAATAGCTTGAGCCAAATATTCTGTCCAGAGAAATAAGGACCCATCATTTAGCTTTTGCTTTTCCTTACACACAGGTCCTGTGCAGGTTCATAGCACCCCTAATCAAGCAGTCAAAATTATGTTTTGAGTATCTTAAATGCACTGGAATTTTTAAATTAGTTGAATGTAAGTTTTGTCCTGAAATCGCAGCCAAATGGCGGGACAGCATAGGAAAAAATTTATGTAGTTCAGGTTAAACACAAGAAAAGAGTGACCAAAGCATTGTTAATTACAAACTTCAGGTTCTCTAGGCTGGTTAAGAGACAACAAGGTCTTATTATTGAAATTCAACTGCTTATTATTGAAATTCAACTTTATTTCATGTTTTTATTCCCAAAATAAAAGAAAGGTGGAACTTTTCATTTGTAGGTGAACACACTTCTTTCCAAGTATAAATCATCAGGATAGATGACCCTTGGAGTTTTGAAATAACTTTATGCTAATTCAATTGTTATATTTTATCTTCAAACATGGCAGTAAAATTGAACACTAAATATAAAACATCCTGTACTTTTTAAAGTTGCAGATGATTGACAGTCAATAAACATTTATGGAGTACATGAAAGGGTGATTCACTTAATTTGAATACAACCTGATTTCAATCAGAAATCGCCCATTATAATAAAAGAGTTGGGCCTATGGTTAATGAGACAATATATGTATAACATTGATTTCATCAAAATATTAACCTTGAACAGTTTTTTAGCTATTGGGTTTTTAAGCATATCTTACTGGTTCTATTGACCAGTATTCAACTGTCCATGACTTTGGACTTACATAGATTAAGTAATAAATTGTGGATGTTCTAGAGACAGTTTGAGGGAAGCTATGATTACTTTTCCACTACAATGCTTTAGGAATGGGACACATTTTATTTCAAGAACCATGGCTATACAAGGTCAATGAGATGTGATATCTTAGGTTTAGAGTTCTTTCAAGTTAAAAAAAAGTCCTTTATTAAATTAAAAGAACTACACAAAAGTTCTTTAAATGTTTTTATTGTTCTATTCATAATGTTTTCTTTAATAAATTTTATTTCATCATTCTTTCTAAATATTATAAAACTTACCCAAAGTAAATTCCAGTTTCTACTTTGGGCAAATATCCAGTGCACAGGTATTATTCAAAACACATTTCTTGAAGTCCTTAATATTCATTTCTCCCTTTGTTTTCTTACATAGTAGAATTTCAATTTTATTCCAGTTTCTGCATGATTAGAAGTGAATCCTCATAAACTAAACCCTTCTAAAACAAACCATTGAGGTCTGATATAGCAAGAAAGGTACTTGTGACAATACTGAATAATGAGACTTCTAGGACAATTTGTGGCAGACAGAGCTTATGGGTAGCTTCCTCTTTCTTAAGGAAAAAAATAAAAAAAGAAGAAGAAAGAGGGAAGACTCTTTTCAACCAGTGGGTACATAAAGCCTGAAGAGAACAATTGTGGCCTTTCTGGGACAAACTGGAGACCTCAATATGAGAACACAAGAGAACTGGGCATTTGAGAGTTTGATCTCATTGTTGAGCCACTGAATGAGCCAACCCTGAGTAGCTTTGACCCTGGATTCCCTATTATATAGCATAACTATTTTCATAGAGTTTGTCAGTTGAGTGAAGCCTTTTCTTAGAACTGACATCGTCCTAACTGATTTATAACACTATGTACAATGATTTCCAGGAAGCCTCAAACATCATGCAACAGAAGTTCTAAATTTATGCAAAAAAGAAAATATAATTTTGTTTATTTAGCTCTGCTAGCTGTTTTGAATTAAACACAATTATTCTTTATTATTCATGTAAGTGAAGCCTCTTATGTTTGGTGTGCAATATTTCCTTTCAGCTTTTTCCTCCTATTTTCACCTCCTATTATACTTTTGAATATTCTAAATTAACTCCTTGTTACTAGTGTTAAAAGTATCATATTATGCAAATAAAGAAACCCATACATTTACTTTTAGAATTGATGTTTACTTCTGAGCAATTTGAATATATGTGTAAGATAATGCACATTTTATAAGAGAAGAGGTATTTTTAACAGTATTGTAAAAAAGAAAAATCCCAGGATAAACAGTTATAATACAAAATTAAATTTGGTGTGATTTTAGAATATGTCATTTTTAATAATGTTTTATCTTTCACTACATGAGTTAATATCTTGTAAACAATATATACTGCAGTGTCTCATCTGGGGGAAAGAGACTCAAAATCATCTAAAGAACTTTTTAATATCATAGTAATTTCTAAGCACGTTCTTCCTTCTCACTAATTTTCTCCCTCCAAATTAATAACCCATAATTCATTGACTGAAAGAACAAAAAGGCTGCTTCCATTTCTAAACCCTAGGATAAATATTGACGCAAGGTTTTAGAAAATCACACATATTTGGTGGGTTTAATTGATTATGAGAGGGAAGAAGATGACATTTCAACTTAAATAATATCTCCAAGTGTAAAATTTAAACTCCAAGAAAGCTATAGAAATTCATTTATTTATTCCATAAAACAACAGTAAATTTACCAAATACCAATCACAAATATGATTAAAGGTTAGGAGGAAAAATGTTTGTATGAGCAGGTTGTGTGTGTGTGTGTGTGTGTGTGTGTGTATGATGTGCACACTTATGTTTGATATATATTAATCACATTTCTTTATAATTTTAAATAGTTTTATATAATTCTGTTGATGAAAATATAAAGATACATATACTAGTATGAGCATATTTAATTTTACCTGTGTCTGCATAGTGTGGATTAGATCTGGAATCTCCCCCAAAGGTCCATGTGTTAAGGCTGAGTCTCAAGTTTAACAGTATTGGAAGGCTGTGGAAGCTTTCAGAGGTGCAGTAAGAGGTAATAAGTCACTGGGGCCATGCCTTTAAAAGAATAGTGAGAATCCAGTTCTTTCCTATCTCCCATTTTCTTCCCCATCATCATGAGTTGAAGGTTTTGTCTACCACATGCTTCCCACTGAGATGTGCTGTTTCACCACGGGCTCTAAAGCAACAGAGTCAACTAGACATGAAACCTCTAAAACTGAGGACCAAAGTAAACTTCTCCTCTTTTTAAGTTGGTTTACCTCAAGTATTTGTTACAATTGACCAACATAGTACATATTTTCCATTTAATGATGTGCAAAAAATGTCTTTAGAAAATGACTGAATACTTTCCCAAAAACCATGATTCATTAATCCAAGTATTAATCTGAGTATTATATAAAATAATGTATTATGTGAATATAGAACTTCTGTATGTTGAATGAAATAAAGATAAAAGGAACCAAAGAAAATGAGTATAATACATAAATTATAGGTTCTCTTTTCTATCCCTAGGAGCTTTCAAATATTGTATTAGTTCTTAGAACATTTGATATTTTAGGAATACCTAAAGTATGTGTGTGTATATTAGACATTTATATATATATGTACATATGTATGTATATATATAATGTATATATTTTATAGCTATATAAAAAAACATATATATTTATATATATAAAACAATGGAATATTACTCAGCCATAAAGAAGAATAAAATTATGGCATTTGTAGGTAAATGGTTGATGTTGGAGACTGTTATGCTAAGTGAGATCAGCCAATCCCAAAAATCCAAAGGCCGAATGGTCTCTCTGATAAATGAATGATGATGCATAATGCGGGGGGGAAGGGTGGCAAGAATGGAGGAAGGATAGATAGCATAGAGGGAAGGGAGGGGTGGGGGTGGGGTGGGGGGTAAAAGTAATAACAGAATGTGTGACAGATACTATTGCCCTGTGTACATGCATGAAAGCACAGATGGTGTGACTCTACTTTGTGTACAGCCAGTGAAACAATAGCTGTACTCCATTTGTGTTCAATGAATCAATAAGTAAATAAAAAACAAACAAAAAAACATATATATACGTATACATATTCTTTAGTATATTTCAAAATGCCCCCTTAGTGTATCTATAGATCTAAATTTGCTGAATGTAAACATAGAATTGGCAGGTGCAAGGATAAGAAATTAATTCCAGTAGGAAATTTTTTTTTCTTTGTCTTTCTACTTGGTAGTCATGAAATGTGTTGGGATTGTTTTGTCTTGTTTTCACTCATTGGCATGACTCATTTAGCATTTCCTGCAAAGAATAGCTCTAAATAATATAAACATTTTCCAAGTTAAAGTCCTGTTGTGCTTGTTTTAAGAAACAGATAAGGATCATTTGTACTTAGCAGAATTTATTTGCATATAAACAATTAATGTGCTAAAGTTTTTCAATCTGCCATTTTCACATGACAAATAATAAATATACACTGATTTTACTTGCATTATCACTTGTTTCCCCTTAAGACATGCACTGTCATATTATATCAGGAAGCATTAATTTGAACAAGAGGAAGAGAGGGAAGTGGAGATAAGGAAGAAAGAAGTCAGAAAACAATTTGGTAATCCCTACAGATGCTGGACTCTGGAATATTTTGACCAGATGACAATGAAAATAAAATGGAGTAAGGTGAGACAATGTGCAGGTAAGGTTTTTACTGGGGCTTCCATTTAGGAAGGGAGACACAGCGCTGACAGGAAGATGTCCACTTGTCTCCATGAATGAAAGAAGGGAGCTTCTTTTATTGGTTGTTGCTGAGGTTGAAATGTTGATTGACTTTCAGTGTGCTCAACTCCAGCATTTTTCTCTGTGCTAAAATTACTGTGGTTGTGCAAGCGATTACACACAGGGCACCCCAATCTCAAGGATGCAAAGCTGACAGTCTCCTGGGCTCTGTTGTCAGGCCATGAGCCAAGACCCAGAAGTGCATTTGCCCTGTGTCCCTATAGCAGTCCCTGTCTCACACCCATATCGATCGTAACAGTTACGCTTTGACATTTATTTTCCATTCACTTAAATGTTGATTAGATTTCAAGAAAATAGATATGCTCTCAGGAATGGAAGAAATTACAAAACTGTTAAGCATAATTCATACAAATTATTTGTTGATTGAAAGAAGTTCAAGAAATTGGCCATATTTCCACTAAAGTGTTTTTGCTTTAATATAAACCAATCTGCATTTCCTTCAATTTAGCAATGAGAATCCTATATGAAAGATGCTTTAGATTTCATTTTAAGAGGCAACAAATTTGGATGGTTAATTTATAAAGGAGTAAAGAGAATTAAGAGCAAAGAATGGGATCACAGTCTATCAAATGACATATATTTATTGTATTAACATATGTTTATTATGTGAAAGCAAATGTACATTTCACCAGAGAACTCATGACCTCAAGAGGGAATGTTCTCTTGAAAATCCTCATTCAAATTGTCATTCTGTTTTTGCAAGCAAAGTTTTCTACCCAATAGCTTGCCTTAAATCACAAGAGCTAAAGCGACCAACTAGGCATTGGTTATGGACTCTGTGTGCAGTGTCATTTCAAAATACTTTTTGAGGATCTTTTTTTTTTCAGTTTTAGATGGATACAATACCTTTATTTTATTTTATTTTATTTTATTTTATTTTATTTTTTTTATTTTTATGTGGTGCTGAGGATGGAACCTAGAGCCTCACCTGTGCTAGGTGAGCACTCTAACACTGAGCCCCAGTGGGCCCCAGCCCCTTTTTGAGGATCTTCATGTACTTTCCCAATTGCCTGTCATCCTCAGAATGCCCCACTTCCTCTCCTCCTTGACTTTTCATTGACTTCCTGCATTCCACAGTCCAAAAGCCTTGCCTTGGTATTTCTGGCCCTTGAAAACCTAGTTTCAACAATTCACCTGCCCACCTATGTACTATCCTCATTTCCTGCCTCTCTACCCACAAACCTCCTCTTTGACAGTTCACCTGATTTTCTCACCCAAATCTGCACATGCCAGAGTCTTTTAACAACCCATGACCCAATGCCTGCTCTACCTGAAATTCTCTCTACACTCAATCTCTGCTCTCACCATCACATTGTCAGAAATAAAACCCTTGTTCATTTGTTGTATTTCTTTGCTATAATTTGTTATGGCTTAATGTCTGTCTGATATCAGCATGAACTCACCTTCACAGAACAGTCTAGGTATATTAATTGAGAGCAAATCAGTAAAGGTGAGAGGAAAGGACAATTCTCTTCATTCATTTCTTCATTCATTAACCATCTACCATGCACAACTCATGACCAGGCTCAGAAAAGATGGGTGTGAGCAAGATGTAGCCCCAGCCCAGGACTGACAGTCTAGTCAGAGAAGCAGAGAAGCATGCGAGGCATTAGAATACAATATGGCTGTTGTTTAATATCCCCTGTTACAATATGGCCCTCTTGAAAGAATGGTCCAGCTTGTCCCAAAAGTCAGAGTCCTTTCAGCAAGCATGATGCAAAAATATAGGTCGATATTATTCAGACACTTCTCAGACAGTTTCAAAGCCACCCAAGTTCTTGTGTAAAATCTTATATAAAATTGTATGCACATGGGTGTGTTTATGTTTTGATTTGTCAGCAACAAGAACTCTTCTTTTGGACCCAGAAAACTATCAACAAGAATTGGCAATTTTATAGAGTCAACTTCAGTAACAATAACATGAGAAATAGTGTGTATGAAACCTGCTTGTAGTAGCTAAAGGACTCCTACTTCTTCTAATTCTATTACAGTTGGAAAAGTTGTACAATTATTTGTTTCAAGTTTTAAGTGATTTGAAAATAATTTTTCCTGCAAGGGCAGACTATGGATTTAATAGTCTACAGACCTAATCTGATTCCTATCATTTTACTCGTTATAATGTTCTATTATTTAAAAAATCAAGAATATAGTGTCACGAAAAAGAAAATTCCCAGTCAGGTATGGTGGCACACACCTGTAATTCCAGTAGCTGGGAAAACTGAGGCAGGAGGATTGCAAGTTCAAAGCCAGCCTCAGAACTTAGCAAGGCCCTAAGCAACCTAGTGAAACCCTGACTAAAAATAAAAATATAAAAAGGATTAAGGATGTGGTTCAGTGGTTAAGTGCCCCTAGATTCAATCCCTAGTACAAAAAAAAAATCCCAATTAGACTTTAATTCAAAAACAATAATTATAATTTTGATCAAGTAAAAAGCTTCATAATTATACAATACATATAAGCAATTGATTAAAAAGCCTTTGGGATTTATTTTTATTTTTCCAGGACTATTATGTCTATAAAATTCATCTAATGAATTACAAAGTTCTAAACTTAAAAATATCCAGTGTTGAAAACTGAAAAATCTAAATTTTCTTCTGATCTATTTCATATTTGATTCATTTATTCTCCAAAAGAAAATATTTTGTATTCATTTCTTATTTGCAAGTGTACCTTGCCTAGGCAGGTAAACTTATCATAACAAATGATGTGGAAAATATGTTTGACCAAGTTGAATGTCACTGCTTAAGGGATTTAAACTAAACTATAAACTTGAGAATGTAAATCATATTTAACCTTGAAAACAACTTGAGTTAAGGTTTTAAAGTTTAAAACCAAAAACACCCTTGTTATTTTTAAACCAGATGAACTAGACCTCAAATTCTTCTTAGACATTGTGTCTCCATTAATTCATCATTGTCCTTAAAGTATTTAATGCATCACTCTATGAAAGGAGGGGATGGGTGATTTAAGAATGGAGTACCACAAAGAATATAAAAATGGCTAATATTTAGGATATGCCTCACATGAAGTTATCTGTCCAAATAAAGCACAGGCACACATAATATCCTGGAAATAAAGTAGCTCAGAAATATTGTGATATTTGAGGAGTAAACTCTTTGTTTAAACATTTCAACAGCAGTGAATTCTATAGATTTAATTATCCAAAATGACTGAAACAACAAAGGCAAAAACAGTCTGGAAGAAAAATATCCTTCTATCTCCCACATCCTAGGGCAGGATGCTTAAGAAATCAGGTTGCTGGATTTGAAATTTGACTTAAGTCATACAATCCTGAGTGGACAAAACCGTGACTCAGTTCTCTCATCTGAAAAATTGCATAAAAGTGGAATCCACATCAAAGGATTGCAGTGAAGATTAAACAATTTAAAATGTATAAACCCTTGGAACTTTCTACAATTCAGGAGCTTTATAACTAGAGACATTATTATATTTCAGTGTTTTTAACTCTGGCATGATAAACTACTCTCTTTCACCAAAATACTAATTTTGGTTTTTGTACTGTTTCTTAATACTGGTAACATTTTGTTCCTTCATCCCTGCACCCATACAGATAGCTGCTCTGGTGACATTTCTTTATTCCTTTCAATAGTCTTAATCTCTGAAGATGATGTAAATACAGCCTTAGCTACTTTAGAACATTGTTTTGATGAGTAATGTAGGAAGAGATTTGAAGTATGAATGCTAATTTCTCTTAAAATGCTTTTAAATTTAAATTCATCTTGCAAAATCATGGAATATAACAGTTTATTTTGTTTTAGTAAATCAAATATGCTAGAAAAGTACTTTGAAAGAATTGCATCATTCCATTTAAATATCTTCCAATCTTGTGACTAAGCATAGATTGAAAATATTCCATCTAAGAGGGGTAGTGGGAAAGTGGGGATATGGAATGTAAGAGAAGTGGGAGCATGATTAACGATTGATATTTGCATCATGGAAATGCCAGTGAAACCCATTAATTTGTATAATTAATTTGCATTAACACTTAAGATGATCACTTTTAAAAAAGAAAATATCCTTTTATAACTTTGAAATTTGGATTTCCAAATCTTTGGTATTTGGAAGGGAGAGTTGCTAACTGCTAATCCGAAGTCTCCAAATCAATGCTTAATAGTTCATTGGCACCAATGCCAAATGCATAAACAGATTTTACATAGAACAATTCAGTTTCACAACCATGAAGTTCTATGAAGTTTTCTTATTTTAGAATTGTACAGCTTCTAAAATTATCATTTTCATTCAAGTCTTCTGCTCCCTTGCAGTTAACTTCAGAGAGAATTCTGGGCTGCTTTGAGAAAATTCTGCTGGGTTTTGTGTCCTTGTGATTTCTCATTCCAAGAAAACAAAAATAGGCTGAACTGCTTTGTTTTGTTTTGTTTTTTAGGGCCTAGATATGCATAGGAGAGATGACTTTCGAAAAAACTGTCTAAAGTAAGAATTCCTAGATAAAGAAATACACTTAAACCAAATTGTTTTTTAAAGTGATTTTACAGCTGGTACACTTTTCTCATTTAATGAAGATGATTTAATGACTGCCACTAAAGCTTTGTACATTAAAATGGGAAATACTGGGAGTGGCAGTGGAAAGGAGGAATAGGATTTTCTGCAACTGTAATTACAGAGGTAAGTCCAACAGAAACACTTAATGGGAAAAGCTAATATCCCTCGGCCAAGTCTCCCTGATTCCAATAGTACTGTGTATTTTTTAAAAATTTCCCAGTGAGAAGAGGTGTACACATCATAGTAGCATTCAGAGAAGACATTCAGTCTAATTATCAGAAATAAGGGAGATTGTTTAAATTTATCACTGCATGTAATTTTATGTCCAACCAATAATGCTGATGCATTTAGGGCCAAAATGTGATTGATGATTCCTTCACAACTGTCACACACTAGATTATTGACGAATTTGAACAGATTTGTTACTTAAACATCTACTGACTAATTTCTAAGTTTAAGTACTGTTTTAATAACCTTCCTTGTCTTTACTCATTTAATCCCTGTAACAACCTCATACAGTAGGACCTAGGGGAACATGACAAATGGAAAAACAGTCAGCAAAACAAAACAAATCTGAGGCACAGTATATTGAAATAACTTGTGCAATTCTCAGAGCCAAGAGAGGTAAAGAGACTGAACTTGGGTAATCTGTCCATGGTGCCCATGTTCTCATGTATTATTCTATTATTACCATAATTGCTTAGAATTCTCCACAATCCCAACTCACACTGAAATATTAGCAAATAGCACTGAATTGTGACAAGTCTATAGTAGAATACTTATGTATAAAAATAAATTTCTGATTATAGAAACATTTGACCATATGAAATTTTGTTAATGTAGAGAGCAACAAGCCAAAGCCTACTTGGTTTTGGCATTTATAACCAGGGATCTCATTTTAAGATAAAATATAAGCAATTACCTTCAAATTGCTACTTCTCAAACATATTCCTATGTTCATAGCATAGCAGTTAAAAAGCTAGGCCAAAATCCTGAGTGGCCTTCTCCCACTTCATAATTAGACTATATGACTTGTAAGGATAGACTTGCTCTACTTGTGAGACTTCTTGAAGAACCCATTTTCATTTTGCCTACAATAAAATCAGGGCCATTAACATTTAATATTTTCTGAGTTGACCCTTATGAAAAAACATCTTTCTTAAGTAAAATAGAATTTTAAACAAAAGTAGAATTATATATGCTTAAATAATCATAATTTTATATAGTTTTAGTACTTCTTATCACATTGACTTTGATCTGAAATACTCCATATGTCCCATGTCTATATATACACATGAAAACACACACACACACACACATACACACACACACTACTGCATACCCTCTGGTATAATTACCCAGAATGAGCTTGGCCTTACATTCTGTAAGTAGTCCCTACCTAAGTTCAGTCATGGTGAGCATCAGAACCTCATTTTAAAGGTCAGGTAAGCTGTAACTTCAAATGAGTAGTGGTTCTACAACTTGTGAGGTAGGTACAATAATGGACCACACCCCCTTACCAAGACAATCGCATATTAATCCCAGGAACCTGTGAATACATCATCTTACCTGGCAAATAGCTTTGAAGACATCAGTAAACTAAAGGTAGTGAGATGGGGAGATTATTTTTGGTTATCCAAAGGGACCCAATGTAAACACAAGAGTCCACATAAGAGGGATACAAGAGGGTTGGTCAAAGAGGAAGTTGGAAAGATGGAAACAGAGCTGTATGTGCGTGGAGAGAGAGGAAGAGAGAGAAAGAGAGAGAGAGAACTACACTGGCTTTGAAAATGAAAGGGGGACATGAGCCAAGGAATATAGGTTCCTTTTAAAACCTATAAAAAGGAAAGGAAACAGATTGGTACCTATAGACGTCAGAAGGAATGTATAGTCCTGATGATAACCTTATTTTGGCCAAGTGAAACCATTTTTAGACTTCTGACTTCTTAAACTTTAAGACTAGTTCATTAACTTCACAATTAATTTGTATTGTTTAAGCTGTTAGTTTGTATTAATTTTTTTCAGTAGCAATATGAAACTAATATATTTTGAAAATGTCTATATGTTGGGATATAATTTTAAAATCACAAAAAGAAATGTCAAAAACAACTGATCATTTACTTTAGCATAAAATTCCCATCCAAAGCATCCAAGTCCACCCAATAAATTTTAAATATCATAGAATGAAGTCCATAGATCAAGATTCAGGTTCCCTTCATAAAGGAAATAGTAAAAAACACTCAGACTCTGAAAAATGGAATAGAGTCTTGCTATGAATGTGATCTTGACCCCACTTATTCTGCTCTCCTCCTCTTCATTTTCTGGGTGCCTTGCAGTTTTCTGGCTCCAGTGTATCCTTTACTGAGAGACTTGTATCCTCCTGCCAGAACTCTTATTAATCTTTGAAGATTATGCATAGGATCTGTGCATGTGATTACTCATGCCAAATGTCTGGCGAGTGATTTCTCTGAATGCTTTCTCACCTTCCCCCTGCAGAAGGCTTGCTACTGGCTCTATCTGAGGATGTAAAGAGGACTTTTGTTTGTGATCTTGGCCCTCAGAACACTCAGTCTAGGCCATCTCTCAGCTCTCTCTAACCTGAGCATTCTTCATTTTCCTGCAAACTCAATGCCTGCTGTCATCAGCATCCTTTCTAACAATGCAAAATCACAGGGTTACATTTTTATCCCTTTGGTGATAAGAACCCATGCCTGATTAGAGCTCAGATTCCACCAATGTGCCAACCCAGTTGATATTCTTCTGTGGGACAGTTAACATCTTTCTGCAGGATTACCCTGAAGTGTCACTATTTAGTAAGTTCAAATGCAATGTTAAACCTTATGGCTACAGCCCATTTTTCACTCCCCAAATTTCACTCCCCACATGTTGGTGTAATTTTATAAAAGTCATTTAAACTGTATGTTTATAGTTTGTGAGACTTAATACAAGCTGATAGATATTCTTTTATAAATTCATGATGGGTTTTATTCATTTAGGTCTAAATTTATTTTTAATGGCCAGAACTCTTCATAATACCACATTATAAATCAAATGCCTCTATTGTAAATTCAAATGTCTGATTCTCTACAATAGGAAATTTGTTCAGATCAAAACAAGGTTTAAAAACCTCTTAATGTATCCAATTAGCTAAAGATGTCCCAAGTGGCTTCCAAATATTTAAAGAAGGAAGTAGTTTTTAATTGTGTTAAATATTATTAATAACATGAAATAATGTTTAAATAATTAGAATATAAATATATATCTTACAGCGCTATTGAGAATGGATGAGGGAAACAAATCCATCAAAATACCCCAGTGGAATCAAAAGTCTAAGGAGTTTTGAATCACCATACGATGGTTAGCCTATAAAAAAATGTTATCATCTTGCAAAAGAATGAGAGGTGATAATCTAGGGTCACTAATTTTACCACAATAGTTTACAACAAAGATTTTATTATATTTGGAGCAAGGCTTGACTGTTTTCCAGTCAACTTTACTACATAACAAGTCATCCCAAAATTTAGTGACTACAAACAACTAAAATGTCTTATTCCTTCTGATTCTGGAGGCTGCCAGGTGTTTTCCCTGCTGTGTTGCCTGGGCTAATCTGTTACTGCACCAGCTGTTAGGTCAGATGGCTGAAGTCCCACAGCTGGCTGGGGTTGCTGGTTGGCAGCTGGAGCCTTACATCCTCTAGTAGACAAGGTGGACCCTTTTTTGGGTGATCTGAGATCAGTGTCTCCAGATAGCAAAGGGAGAAGCTGCAATGTCTTTGAGTCAAGATGCAGAATTGACACAATGTCATTTTAACCATATTCCATTAGTCCAAACAAGTTGTACATCCAACTCAGAGTCAATGGCTGGGGAAAATGACTTTTCCTCTTTATGAAGTAGCTGCAAAATATTTCAGCTATACTCTCTAATCCACACATACATAGTACACTTGACGTCTTGTGAGGTGTCATGATTTTATAACACCCTTTTACCCTTTTGAGCAAATAATAAAAGACAAAGCTTAAATTAAGCATTTGAGTTCATGCCTACAACAGAGAATCTTTTTTTTTCTGATTTTCATAGTAGGTATGACTAAGTATTAAAGAAAAAAAGAAGGATATAATGCCTTCACATATAAAGAAGTTGCATTTCAGAATGTAGCAGGGAAAATCTTTAAAATTAACATTATTTTAAAACAAGAGTTGAAAGTATAATTTCATGAAAATAAGAAGGTGGAATGGAAGGTATTGGTATCTTTTCAGATACAAATCTCAGTTGCAAATAATAGGAACTGAAAGAGAAAAGGAATTTATTGGAAGGATTAGTGAGCTCAAGAAATCCATTCAATGGATTTCTTGCATGCAATCCACTAGGTTGCATGCTAGTGCACCAACCTTGAAAAACAGACATGAACCAAGAAATGAAAGGCAGCTAAGATGACACAAGCTGCTCATTTATGACCTAGTGTTTCCTGCACTCCATTGCTAGATTGACAGGCCATGGCCTAAAATGGAAAGGGTGGCCAAAGAGAATCTAGCTCACAGCATCCTTTAAAGTGTGATTTTATTGACAGATTTGATTTTTTGTCAATTATCATTATTTCACCCTGCCTTATACATAGATGATTAAAAATATACACATATTCACAAATACATATGTATACATATATATCTATATTAACACATATAAATACAGGTATTTAAATATCACTTTTCTAAAATGCTTGAGACCAGAATCATTTCAGACTACAGATTTTTTTTCATAGTTTGAAATTTGTGCCTATACATAATGTTATATCTTGGGGATGGGACCCAAGTATACACATGAAATTCATTCATAAGTAAATAAATACATAAATAAATACACATACACACACATACATATATGCCTTACACATACTTTAAGGATGATATTTCATAATAGTATTTCAATATTATTAATAATTGCTCATGAAACAAAATTTGTGTACAGTGAACCAACAGTAAATGTCACTTGAATCATGTTACTGCTCAAAAATTTGCAGATTTTGGAGAATTTCAAACTTAAGATTTTTAGATTAAGGATATTCATCTTCTGTGTGTAGAAAAAGAAGCAGTGATGTATCCAGTTTTTAATCAGAAAACAATTTAATGTTGTTGAATAGGCTAATTATAAATGTAAAAGCAAGTGTAGCTAAAAGTTTTAACTTTTGTGTTTTTTACACCAAAATTCAACTTTTTGCTGGATTGAAAAAGGGAGAATGTTTATATATTTCCCACTGAACTTATGTCAAGAAGTAAAGGAAAAACTTTAAGGAGTTTCACATAATTCTTCTATATAATAAATGTACATATTAAATCTTACAGTCCATTAAGGATGTCCCTCTTTTCTGTATCATATAGTCCTCATTCTGAGAAGCTATTGAAAATTTAAGTTAGGAAATAAAAGTTTTTAAATGAATCACATCCATCTGGGTTAACTCTTGCGTGTATAATCTTTGAAAATAATTTACTATACCTCAGAATTTAAAAAATTCAAATAATGCATAACATTATCAAGAAAGTACAACTCCTCCTCAGATGCTATTGAATGCTTTTCCTAAAAGGAATTGTCTTCACACACCCCTCAGAAACAGTAGTATCAACCAACACCATATTAATGGCTGCCATGTACTGCAAAGCTACTATGTGCCAGTCTCTTTGGCAATTAGGCATAGCTAAACACACAGCTCTGAGCAAGAAAGAAGCAACTACATCAGTGTTGCCCAGTTAAGTTACACAGGTTGAACCTCAGTGTGAGACTATATGACTTCTATATTTTACCCTCTGTGGTGCTTTCTGGTTAAGAGAATCTACCTGAAATCAGATTTGGGTATCAATAAGAAGCACAAGTTTTTAGGCTAAAAAAAATATTGACACTGTGTACAATTTATATTTAGTATAATTTTTCAGTACATCAGGTAATTTCAATTTTCTTTTATAAATTCTAACATATGAATGCTAACCCAATGTTTTGTTTAAAAGATACCTCATGATTTTCCTTCACCCAAACTAGGTACCAAAGTTTCAAAAGTTTTTAGAAACTTTAATTTTTGTACAGAAATGAGGCTGATAACCAAGATCCTGGGATTTTGACAGAACTTGGAATGGCATTTCATATTCATACTTTCATTCATTTCTCACTTATTCATTAATATAAAAATGTTTTTTAAGTGATCACCATGTGTAGCCACAATATTAGTCTTTTTTAAAGATGTGTATTCTGTTAGTGACAGCAAAAAACAGCAAAAACCTGAAGCTCATTTTCACTCTAGATCATAGATACAATTCCCTCAACCATTAAAGTAATTTAATCCTCATTAAATACAAAATTTATTTCTATGTAATGTTTATTTTTTTAATCTTTTAAATTTGTGTAATAAAGTTGAGCAAAGCCATTACTTATGGGATGGGAATGATCCATGTGTTCTTGAAATTATTGTCACTCTGCAATACTCCAGAGTCATAACTAATTATGATTTTCAGCCAAGAGGAAAAGCATGAAGGAAATTATGGCTTCCATTTAGGATTAGAAAGTGAATTAATAGATCATCTTTATAAACAAGAAATAAGTCAGCTGATAACTCTTCTACAGGCAAGAACATGTAAATCCATAGCTTGCTAATACCTGTCAATAATATTGAAGTAGAAATTAGTAATTGCTACATAAGCAATCTCACAGGGAAATGAAGGATCTACTTTACACTTTATTATTTAAGAAAAATAATCCTTAATTAAAAAATAAATGATGTTTATGAAATCTTTGTTGTAAAGAATGAAAGCTGGCAGAGGGATTGTGATTGTTGTTTTTAATTAGGTGAAATAGGACAAGCATTTTTTTTTTTTTTTTTTTTTGCAGTGCTAGAGATTGAACCCAAGGTCTAATTCATGCTAGGCAAATCCTCTACCACTGAGCTGCATTCTCAGACCAATAAAACTGTCTTAAATGCATTCCTTTCTTTTTCTCCAACCAACCAACATGATGGAAATATGGTACCAATTTCAGCATAAATACATAGCAGAATTTTTAGAGAAGAATGATAGCACCTTCCAGATTATGTGACATGTCTATCCTTTCTTCTTTATTTATTTGGGAAAATTATATGGGGACCAACCCCATAGAAATATGTATCTCTTCACCCAGGATAAATCATCTGTGTACGTACTGGTGGGTTTTCTCAAATTCCTATGTTGAATCTTCAAATCCAAAGTCAGTTCTGAAGGTGCAAAGGATGATTTACATCTGTGGCTTCAGACTTGTTAAAACTCCAGAATTTAAATAAATTAGCACTTTTTACTGGGTCTAAAAGTCTGAAAAATTCAGTAAGAACTTCATTAGAATTCCACCAGGGCTTCTTCAGCCCTCGGATTTCCATCATGCTCCTGGCAATCATAGATACCTCCTACAAGGTATCAGAATATGATCTAGCTGCTCTACTGTGAACATATTAAAAAATAAAAGGGCTGAGTTCCATTAATTCTAACAACAGATATCTAGAACTTCCAGGAAGAGGGTCAGAGGACAACATGAGTGGCCAACTGGTATGATGTATGGGAGAAAAACTCAAAACTAGCTGTTTTTGGTTGTCTCTTCAGACTCATTACTGGTATACTGGTATGTGTGGCCACTCACCTCAGATACTTTCAATCATATGAGTGGGAGACAAACTTTGTGGTTGGAGAGCAAAACCCACTATGTCAGATATGGAAGTTCTGACAATATTTCTAAGTTATAGAAATTATCAATCTTTTAGAGAGAGAAATTGAATAGGATGAGATACAACCCCATGTCTGTGTGACCCCCAAATCCCTCTCATCTGTTAACATTATATCTCCATTCCATTCCATTCTTAAAAATAATATTTACCTATTGTAGGTAAATATTAAAAACATGTTCTTTTTACTTTCATGTATTGTGCTTCTAAAAGGTTAATTCATTAATGTAGCTTCATCTTGCATTCCTTTTGCATGATTAAAATAATTAGGATCACATTCTCCTCTTGTTCCCCAGGTTCAAACATTTCTGATGCTACTGGTGTCCACATAGAGACCAGAAAGAGGGAATTCCCATTCTGAAAGCCATATAATCAGCTGAGGAACAATTTTGCAGCCCAAGATCCTAGGACAAAATCTCAAAGGAAAGGAGGATTTAAAATGTAATATTTTACTACTGTTAACGTTTGCCTGAATAACAGAATCCTTGATAGGAATCTTTCTGAAGTAACTTCTATACACAGACATTTTACATAGATTCCTGAATTATAGGAACTGTTAATGTCATTTGCAGATAAAATGAAAAATAACCTAGGAAGAGTCACAGAACTAATAAAAAGCTGGGCTATGATACAAACGTCTGTCTGTCTGACCCCAAAGTCTCTCTTACCTGTTATATTCTGGCTTAGTTCCCTTTCTAAAAACTGGTATTGCATGCCCCTCTTTGTAACAGATTATTGCAATAACACTAGATTAAATCAGAATATAAATGTATATTCTGAAAGTTCCTAAACATTCTTTTGTCTTTTATCTCTACTGTCACTGGCTATGAAAAAGTATATATGGTGATAGAACTTTCATGCTTCTCAATCATACCGATGTCAAGCTTGAATGTATAAAGAAACCCCTTGATGGAACTCAAGTTTCATGGTGTACATTTTTACCAAGCTTAGCCCAAATCGAATACACAGGACTAATGTAAAACGGGAGCTTAACTTTGTACATTTAACTACATAGCAAGAAGCACATTGATTCTTCATTCAAATGCTCCAGGGTACTTAAACTTAAATTGGTTTTGCTTTAGGAGACTGAAGTAATTTATTAAATAGAAAAATGTGATACACACATATAGCACACAGTTATTATAAGAAGTGATGAAAACAGAGTACAAATTAAAAAGAGAATAAATGAAGTGCCAAAATTATGTAAGGCTAACATCAGAAAAATCATTTTTAAGAAAATATATGTAATTTAGATGAAATATCACATGTAATATAGCCAGTACTTCAGGATCCATAATTTCCTTTTCCAACAAAGGAAATAAACAAGAAATCACAATGATTTAAAAAATACGTGAAATAGCCATAACTTTACAGCATGTTTACCATCATATAAACAGGATGTAAGCATTTATTTATTGTACTTTTGTGTTATGTAGATTTTGACTCAAAACTGAAGTTCACCTTATTTAATGAATTTTTTAGATTATATTAACATGAAATGAAATATTTCTCATTTTGTTATTGATTTATTTTTTAATTAATCATACATGAATAAACAAAATTTTTTTATGGCCAGAATCACTAGTCTTTCAAATCATGACCAGCCATTGTAGCTGTCTACACTCATGTTTAAACAGGTCTGCTTCTAATCATTCTCTATCGCTTCAGCTTTTTTGAAAACTGTTGGAGATGGGCTAGGGATGTAACTCAGTGGTAAAGTTCTTGCCTCACATATGTAAGGCCATGGTTTGATACCCAGTACCAGGAAAAAAAAAAAAGGTGAAGAGAACTTTCTATACCAAGAGTAATAAAAAGTCAATTGAGCACCTTAAGTTATTTTATAATAATTATGTAGAGTTGGAGTCACCAGGTAGAGTTCACAGTCCATAAATTCAAAAAACCAAATACTGTTTTCTCCAAGAGATAATTCAAATAACATACATACAAGTTTTATCTTAACAGTTGTTTATATAAGGAAATGCATGAATAAAAATAATTTAGATAGGAATAGGAAAACAATATGAATTAAATTTGTTATCTATAATTATATTTTTTTATTTTTTCACCCCAATAAAACATCTATGCTTTAGCCAAAGCATACAGTTTACTTGCTAAAAATGACTCAAAATGTTAAGCATTCTGCTTTACTGGAAAATGTGTTAATAAAGACAGGTTTCTTGCGATGTCTTTCTCACCCAATTAAGATTTGTCCTTACTTTGGAATGCTCACTTCATTAGAATGAAACATAATACAATAGAAGGACTTAATGACTGTCTTCCCTTCAAACCCTTCAAGACTCTTCTATCCTAGTGACATTTCCTAAACACCGTTCACAGCGTAGCAGTGTAGGTCGTCTCTCCATTTTCTCCTAACTACTTCCCATACATATAACATTGACAACAATGTCAATCAATTAATCAGTTTCACCAGAGTGGCACTATTTGTG
The DNA here is from genome assembly GCA_020662805.1 of Glaucomys volans. Taxonomy (NCBI): domain Eukaryota; kingdom Metazoa; phylum Chordata; class Mammalia; order Rodentia; family Sciuridae; genus Glaucomys; species Glaucomys volans. The sequence goes on from JAJEJO010000874.1 coordinate 2,196,419, forward strand.
GACAAATTTGGCTTCACATTTCAAAAATTTCTATTTCTCTCTCTCATACACACTCTCAAATATTGAATGAACGAATGTGATCCTTTAGTAGTTACATTTCATATAAATTAAGTGACCAAAAATAAGCACATCTGTACTAACATTTAAAGTAAATCTCATGAAAATACATTTCTAAATAGAGTTTAAGGTAACAGTGAGACAGGCTGTCATGCCAGTGAATGACTCCCTGCAAAAGGAATTGTTCAGAATAAATGCTATTGAAGTTTATGGAGGCAAAGACTCCTTGTCAGAGTGGTCAAGGAAGGCTCTCAGAAGGTGTAAGAACTGAGCTCCATTGTGTAGGCTGAGTTGGTTGTGAGCATTAGGAGGAGGTTTCTGGGAAGAGTGCCAGCAAGAGCATCAGCATTTCTTGAAAGTGGTGACTGATCCAATTACTTCAGAGCAGAAGGTCCCGTTGAAAATGAAAATAAGGATAGGATCTAGGAAGACTGCTTTTACATTGGGAAAAATCTTTAATGAGTGACTAAAGAGTTTTTTCCAATATAGGAGTCAGCCAAATTTATATTTGTAAGGCATGGAGTGGTATTTTAGAAACATAAATTTTCCTTGAGTATGCAGAAGGAATAAGAATTAAGCGAAAGATGGGATGGAAGGTATCAACTAAAAGGATATTGGACAAATATTATCTAAGAAAGATCCAAAGTAAAATAGCTGGAAGAAAAAGTTTAAATGTAAGTGATGTCAAGAAACAGCTGATAGAAACTGCAAGACTAAAGGCATATGGGGTTTGAAAAGGCAGACAGAATGAAAAGACAATTGTTAAGTTTCAAGTCTGTTAAGGTTGGATATGAGGCATCCCCCAAAAGCTCATATGTTAACAAATGCAGGAATGTTCAGAGTGAAATAATTAGGCTATGAAAACTGTAACTAAATCAGTGGATGAATCCATTTGATGGTTACTAATTTGAATGGATTACTGGGCAATACCTACAGGCAGGTGGGGTAGGGTTGGAGGAAGTAGGTCACTGGGGGCATGTCCTTGGGATTATATTTTGTCTCTGGCACCTTTTCAATTATTCTCTCTCTGCTTCCAAGCTGCCATGAATTCAGCAGCTTTTTTTCTGCCACACTCTGCTGCCATGATGGTTTGCCTGACTTCAGGTCCAGCACAACTGAAATTCTGAAACTATGGCCCCAAAATAAACTTTTTCTCCTCTAAGTTGTTCTTACAGATGTTTTAGTCTCAGCAACAAAAAGCTGACTTACTAAGGTCTTTGCAAAATGAGAATTTTGGAGTCCCAAAATATACTGGGAAGTCAAAAAGGCAAGTGCATTTGAGTGGGAAAAGGTTATTTCGTTCCAGACACGGTGAATTGATGGCAGATTAACCAAGCAGAAATCTGAAAGTGAGACCTTTGAGAAAAAACAAGATTAGATACTTAGTGGAAATTATCTTCTGAGATGAAGTTTCAAGTCCTGAGAAGAGAGGAAATATGCCAAGAAGAGAGCATCAAGACAAATTTAAGGCTAGACTAGACATTGATGTGGTGTCCATGTGTAAGACAGGAAAATGGCAAGGGACTGGGAAAGAGGCAGGAGAATGAATGAACAGAAGGGCAAGAAAAGTTGGATTACAAAATTCAGAGGATGGAAAAGTGTGTAGGCATGAGAGTAAGGGGGGCACAGAGCTCAATGATGGCCAAAGGACAAAGATATTTAAGGATACTAGTATCACTGTACTTAATGCTCGGGAGGCCTGGAAGCCTAGAGAAGTCAAGTTATAGATCCCATCACAAGGATTTTGGGGAAGAATGTTGTCAAAGTGGAACCAGAGGCTTTCATCATCATTTGATTAGAAAGTTCAGAAGTGAGTCAGGCATGGTAGAGCATGCCTATGATCCCAGCCACTCTGGAGGCTGAGGCTGGAGGATCCAGGTCGAAGGTCAGCCTACAGTTCAATGGTAGAGCACTTGCCTACCATGGGTGAGGCCCTGGGTTCTATCCCCAATATCCCCACCACCACCAAAAAAATAAAAAAGAAAAGAAACTTCGGAACTGAAAATAAGTAATGAGAAAGATTTAGAGGAAGATCTTAAGACAGGAAAAACCAAAATATTTTTATAAAGAGATGGGAGAAAATGAAGATCCTAAACATTTCCAGATAAATTTAAAAGGAAGTCTGATACAGAAAACACACTTTCTCTTGGAGAAAAATGAAGATTTGATAGTTTCACAATTTTAGTAGAAGTTTCTCAAAACTCTCCATTTAGTAAGGGATATATACTGGTGAAAGCCTTATGTCTCTTTTGGTTGCCTAATCAGCTTTAGATTTCTCTAAAATCTTAAAGACATTTAACTTAAAGTCCTCACTCTCTATAAAACAGGTGTATGTGTCTCTTAACATTATTTACTTCTGTTATTTAAAGAAAGGTAATAAAAAAGCAAAGCCGCATTGGAAAATAGATGCAGTGAGAAATAATTCATTTCCAAGTCAAAGGAGTTCCCTGAAAAAGACATAAGAAGTCAAAGATAGTGATCCACATGGTTTTCAGGAAATGTATGGGAGAGAGGGACTTCAGAATCAGGTGGGGGATGCCATTGACCATTGCCAATATAGATATGGCCAATTATAGCAAAAAAATTAATTATTAGCAGTGAGATACAGTTTAAGTCCTAAACTGTAAGCAAATACTTTGCTTATAACATTCTATGAAGTTTTTATATTTAATTGCCAACAGTTTCCATTTTATAAATAGAATACTTTCTAGAAATAAGTTTACAACTTAGTTGTCAGAAACACAGAACATATTTTCCAAGGTTATTTTTTCCCCAAAGATAACATAGTAAATAGAGATTCTTTTCCCAGAGGAATGTACAAATCCAATTTGTTCCATAGTGTATCTGAAGTAAGTTGCATTTTAAATGATAGTAACATCGTTGAAGCTCTCAAAAATATCATAAGATAGGGATTATTAGCATTGTATATTAGCAATGTGTCAATCAATATGCTAGAGACCAAGTAAGTTGCTTGTTTTAATACATAGTTTTAATACTATATACTATTATGTGGGTTCTTGAGCAAGTTATTTGACCTCTGATGTCTCAATTGACTATTGAAAATATACCTACTAATAATCCCTACCTTATGCTAAATATATATATAGTCAATGAATTACTCATTGTGGGGATATGTTCTGAGAAATGTGTCTGTAGGTTATTTAATCACTGTGCAAACATCGCAGAGTGTAATTGCATAAACCTTGAAGGTATAACCTACCACATAGCTAGGCTATGTGGTATATACCATGGCAGAGACCATGTGTTGTTGACCAAATATCATTATGTGGTGCATGATTGTGTATGCATACGTGTGTACTCATATATATGTGTATTCATATATACATCTATGTATAGACAGAATAGAAAGATGAGAGAATTATTCTTAATGCTATCTAAAGGGATACAACATTTTTCAACAAATCACTTTTCATTTTAAAAAACAAGTTTGTCAGCATGGTGTGGTAGACTAAAAGGCATCTTCACATTGGAGTTTGAAGAAATTACTTGAAGTTCTAACCTTCAAACTCACCCATGATTTTGATACATCACAAGTATCTTTAATTTCTCCTGAAAAATAAATGGTCTGGACTAAATGACTTCTAAAGTACATTAGAATCAAAATTATATGGTTCTCTGCTCAGTTTGTGTTGCATTGTTTTATGTACTTATTTAGATTTTCAAGTAATATAAAGCCCTTGTAAAGATTCTAAACTTCTTTCACTTTGAGAATACTATTCTGATGGATCTCTGAAACTACTTGAAAGAACTATTAAAAATTAAGGTCTCTGGAATCATAGAGATCCATGTTCAATCTTTACTTTTTATTCCCATAATCTTTTCTTTAATTCAGTTTTATGGTCAGTCAGAGGGACAGCAGAGGTAAAGGTCAACATAATAATAAAAATGATGACTTTAAGCATGTCTTAAAATGCCTATCCCAAGCATAAGATAGAAATGGGGAGTAGACAGAAAGAGGAGAGAGGGAAAGCTTCTATTTGGCCCTTTTTGTGGGTTAAGCATCTTGCATGAGTTAAATCATAATTCTGCAGGTGAGGAGATCGAAATTTAAAAATACTTAAATTGTTCAAGGTCACATAGATATCAATAGACAAAATATATGATGCAAATTCACATGCTTCAAGTTTTGCTTATCCTTGATTAGGGACAGACACTCTGGTTTGCCTAATTAGGAAATCCATTTCTGTTCTTCTTACTATAGGTTAGGCTGTATCTCTCCCTATCCCAAAAAGGAAATATGTGTCATTCTCACCTAACCTTGATGGCTTTTCTCACTTGGCCATATCATGAGTATCACTACGAATACAAGATGTAATTTTGACAATGAAAATTTAGGAGATGTCAAGTATGGAATTTCTGTGAGGACTTCACTTCTTCCTAAAAGAGTTATTTTTCTTGTTTCCCATAGATGTTGAGTTTTAAAAATCCACTTGTTACTTAATACTTATGATCCTAAAGGGATTCACTGGAACAAAAGTACAATAGAGAAAGGATTTTCATTCAGGCAAATAAAAAGAATTTGGATCTTACCATCATTGACCTGCTAAATTAACCCTGGAACTGAGTTACTATTTATGTAGGACAGTGTATATTCACATTCCTACAGTCACCATTAGCTGGGATTTGCTGTTGTTTTCACCAAAAGCACCATTGCCAACACTCACTGCATGGTATGAAGTCATTCCTGAATCTCTCCTATCCCATAAGAATTCTCTGTGATTCCCCTTCTCTAATCCAACCTGCCACAATATTGCTCCTTCCCAACTTTCCCACTATGTCCTTCATGTCTACTCTTCTCCATACCAAACTTCCTCAGGGTCACGACGTATTCATCAACCCTCTGCCTCTTGGCCTTAGCTGCAAACTCACTCTTGGCTCTCCTCAGAGGAATGATTCCCCATAAGGCCAGCTTTGTAATCACTCACTTTTGTCACTGTTCTCTGGACCCCAAGTCCTTCCATCCTCCTGAATGGCTTCATAGCCATACAAAGAATGAAAACTCCAATACTCTCTCATCAATTTGCACTCATCTCTCATGTACTCTACCACCAATTGTCAGAGGTTCACTACCACATGCACACTCGGCTGGAATTCCTCTAGCTCCTAAAATCTTAATTTAAGTCTCCAACTCTCTGAAAATAATCTCATATTCTTCCATGTCTCACTCATTTACTCCCATGAAATCCTTCTTTACATTTTCCCCAGCCAGTTTGGAATCTATCATTTCAATATCTCAAAGCCTTTGTACCCTCAGTTTTGCGTTGCCTCTGCCTAGACATCTTGAATCAATACAACTGAAAAAACTGTTATGTGTTTGTTGTTTTGAATATATAGATTTTCTTTAAGAAAATTCAGTTACTTAGAGATAAGGAAATGAAACTTTTTTGCTATGTTACACAATAGCCTTATCAATTTCTTTGAGATTTTAACTGGTGAATCTAATTAAAAGAGCAAACTGATGATTTCAGATAGATTTTTTCAAGGAAGTAGAGAACTACATATAGCTGGGAATGAGGAGAATATACGATATACTAAAACAACTCCAACCTCATTATTTAAAAAACAGACAATCTTAAGCTTCCCTCTTTGGGAAAACTGATACAGTGATGACAGGTGTCTTGCACGGAAAACCCATAACAACTTGGGTTAGATGTTTTCTTTTCCATGTTTATGTTCAACATACTAAAAATTAGAATGCTCATGAATTAAAATTGGTCAAATTAACAATTTCACTAAATGCAAATATTTTCAACCATTGAAGGGTAATATAAAGAGGGAGGTTGGAAAATAGGTCTACATAGATAGGCATAATTGTAAACTAAATGCATTTGATATAATTTTGTTTTAATTAGAAATAAACTCATATGAAGTTTAAGAAATATTAATGTTTACTAGTTCTTAAGGTTTTAACCCTCAAATTACAAGAGTAACTCAACCCCTATAAAGTATTTGTTAAGAGCCTTCTAGGAATTTTGATTTTTTTCCTTTGAGAAATTATATGGAAAGATACTCTACACACATTTATTATAGAAAATTCAGAATTTCTATTTAGTATGAAGAATTTGAGAAGAGTTCAATAAAAGTATTTATATTTGTGGAAAAAATGACTTTAGTTTAGACATTTTAGTATTAATAATTATATTCAATATGATATAACAGCCTCTCTTAAGACTTTTTCATTTTCTATATTGGTCTGCCAATTTATAATACCAACAATATCAGTCTATAATTTTTCATAAAGAAAAATAGAAATCCTTATTACTTCTATGAGATTTCCTGAATGATATATTCCTGTACAAACTTATAAATTTTATGAAATTTAGAAACCTTTCTACATTTAAAGATAAATAATTTTCAGAGGATTACTGTAACAAAACAGTGAGAAGACATTTAGTATGAACCCCATCAACTTCTCATTCTATAAGAAGAAATGATATCCTATGCCTTAAAAAGATAGTAAACATTATGATTATTGGAATACTATTTACTAAAAGGAGTAAAATGTTTTGTAATTTTCCATGGAAAAAATCAAAAAGAGAAAAAGAACTATTCTAAGCAGTGCAGTTCTGAAGAGTTAAGAACATAAAATTGTACTGTTTTAAGAAGCCAAATAGTTTTAAGATTTATCTGTTACCACTATTTTGTTTTAATGTGGGCCCCTGCTTAATTCAATTGATTAAAAGATGTTTTGTCTATTCACGTTAACCTCTCATGACTTTTATTTCAGTATAATAAAATGATGATCAGCCACTAGAAGATCATCTATTTTTATGTAACCATCAAGAGTGTTCTTAAAAATATCTATTATAACATGAATGATCTATAATATAAAATTACTTCTTTCTTAAAAATATTTTTTTTAGTTGTTGATGGCCCTTTATTTATTTATTTATTTATATTCAGTGCTAAATATTGAACCCAGTACCTCACATGCTAGGCAAGAACTAGCCTACAACCACTGGCCTACAACCCCAGCCCCACTTACTTCTTTTTCTTTACAAAATTACAAATCACTATAAATAAAAAGCAAATCTGATTTTTTTAAATTTTTACATAGAACAACATACAAAATAATAGTCTGAAAAGCACATATTTTGACAAAGATATTTATTATTTAAATCATTTTAAATAATGAAAACCTAAAATCCCAACACTGCTTCTTTTATTTGATGCTTTGAATGTTACTGAGATTTATCTGACTATTTAAATTTTTACTCATCCAACTTTAATGTGTTGGAGTATAAATCACTTATATAATATCTAGTATATTAGCTAATCAAAATTAAGTTTGAAATCCAAAGCCTCTGAATAGTTTCTAATTGCTTCATGGGTTTTGTCAGAATATTTTGTCATGCTAGAAACACATATCTTCCTGTGCAATCACAGGGAGGTTCCCTGACTAGTGGGGAGCTCACATTATGATTTCTCTTCCTAAGGGAAGGGTATTCTTTATAGAGGTCATATTTAGGAAAACTCAGACACAAATTTTGAACACTTGGACTTAACTTCCCCTTTCCAAGATAATTGTCTATCCAGGTGTTCTCTCAATTACAAGGAAGAAAAGTTTCAGATAACAAGACTATGATGAAAACTGGTGGAAGATACAACCTATAAAACACAATGCTGAGGTTGATTTTCTTCCCACATGCTCATCTGCATGCTTCTTTAATTAAATGAGCATGTTCGTTTGCATCTTTTAACATTTAATCTTTTAAATGCTCCCTCTTTTCATCTTTAAGTAATGACAATGTAGATTACTGAATATGTAGAGCAGTGTAAGAAATTAGTTCATAAGTCTCTTCGTTAACAGAGGTGGATTGTAGCATCTTATGGCATTAAAGTAAACACATCAGAGTTATAGTGAAGATTAGCCTTGTTATTCAAGATATTAAAACTTTGTATGTGTATCCTACTTTTGACTTTGCAAAAGTAATTCTAGGTAGATGCCTATACATATATTTTTTACAATGCACGTGGTATTTCCTAAGAAGAAACTTATTTAAAGTTTCAGGAAAATTCTATTATCTGAATATAACCCAAATAATAAAAATCTTGCTGATTATTTTCACAGTTGCATTTATTTTTACAAGCATTGTTTTACATGCTTCAGTGGAAGTTCTGATGTCAGGTTTCTCCCCCGAGCATATCACATGCACAGCACATTTACCCATCTAGTAATGGATACAGGTATGTGTGGCTATAATCAGCCGTTTAACACTTAGCTCATTTTGATCAGAGCCAATGGATGAGACTCTCATGTAGATTGTCATCAGCATTTTATGGGACAACAGAAGCAGAAAATGTAAGCTTTCCTGGTTCAAATTATAAAACTATATGTTCGACTTTTGGTAACCTCTAGAATAATAATAAACCACTATCACCACCACCACCACAACCACCCCCCAAAGGAAAAATGACTATCAGCACTTTCATTGACCATGAACTGATGAAACATTTTTCAAAAAAAAAAAATCTCTGGGTTCTATGTGCAAACCCAGATAGTGGTGAGGTAGTAGAAACTTCAATCCAAAGATAGAAATATCAATTTCTCAAAGGCTGTTTTTTCTTCTCTTTGTTTCAGTATTGGAAGTACATGCTTGCTGCTGGCCTGAGCCTTCCCTCATCAACAGAGCACCTTTAATATCCCCTTGTAGTTTACTGAAAGAAATAAAAAGAGCTGATGCAGCAGAACAACGTTCAGAACATCTCACATATGGCTCCATCTATTCTGAAATCCTTCACTAAAAAAGTCTGCCCAGATGCTGGGGATATAGCTCAGTTGGTAGAGTGTTTGCCTCTCAAGAACAAGGCCCTGGGTTCAATCCCCAGCACCGCCCCCCCCCCCCAAAAAAAAAAAAAACCTGCCCAGAGCCACTCATTTCATTCTTTGGGTATAAAGTTGAAATTAAACACCTTTTCTTTTTCAAGAAAATGTATCATACTAGATTTTTTATTTTCCAAAATTCCTCTAAAGCAGGTTAGACGAAACAAATGTCCTCTACCAATTCTATAAATACACAGAATTTCCAGAAAACTATTCAAAGAACTACATGCATATCATTCTTGTAATCAACTCACTCTCCTAGAAAATATCTTGTCACTTTTCATTCATGGAATTATATCTTCTCAATGTCAGATAGTTTAAAGTACCACAAGCATAAAATATGGTCCTAAATAGTTGCAATGGCAGTAGAAACAAAGTTGCCAATGGAATACTAGAATTGGCAGTCAGTAAAATCCATCTCTTCTTTAAGTATTTCTTTTTGGATCCAAATATAATAAAGTTGAAGGAAGAGCTTGGCAATGCTTCCACCTGTGCATTAGATCAATGTAGGAGAGAAGATCAAAGGGTAAAGAATTCTGCCATCAAGTTAACCTTTTGGGAGGATTGATAAGTTCTATTTTTCAGGTAGATTGTATCCTGATTTTGTACTTAAAATCTTTACAAAATTGGCAGAATCAAAAAAGTTAATAGTATGAAAACTAACACTAACCCCACAAAATAGAGGCAAGAAGTGAACTAATCAGAATTTCGTTTTTGGAAATTTCAGTGGTAACTTCACTTTGACTTCCTACACAACCAGCATTCTGAGCTTAGTGATGACAAATTATACCAACTCAAGCAAGGCTGTAACCAAAATTCTCTTGTCCTATCCCCCTGCTGGAAAATGGAGAAAGGAACATTCCCAGCAATGTCTTTTTGTTTTTCTGATTTGCAGGTACTAAGTTTTCCACACATAATTCTGAAATACCAGCATCAATTAAGTAGTTTATCTCATACAATTCAAGCAATAAAATTCTCGTATATAAAGTCTTTAAGCAAAGCAAAGTAGTGGCAGTAATTAGGTTTAAACAAAGGCTCTGTGTGTGGAAGAGGTCTACATATCAGAACAAATAAACAGCATTGTTTTAACTTTATTAACTATACCTGCAACACATTCCATGTAAAACATAGCCCATTTGTTATGTAATATAAATGCATTTTAATAAAATTTTGCTTTTCCACTCTATTAGATTTTTCTTTCCCTGTGGGTTGACAGGGAACTTATTTTTAGAGTATAACTTTTCTCAGTTTTCTTATGAAAGACTTTATATTTTAAAATATCTAAAGGAATCAACATTTCTGAAAGCATATGTACAAAATGATAGTTTTTTAATAGAAGTCTGTGTAAGTTAAACAGATTATGTGCCCTATTAGAAATAAATAAAATACTGAATCCAAGACTAGTTGAGCAAAAGAGTAGTTAAACTTGGTGAGATGTGAAATTAGGTTTTAATGCATGCAAAACACATTCCAATGCATATTTTTAGGTGTAGGCTGATTGACTTTTCTCAGTGTTTAAAATTAAAAGCTGCCTTTAGGCAGTTAAGAACCCTTGGAGAGCGTTTGATATTACTAAACTCAAGCACTTCCATTTTGCTCTACCATACCTCCATGTAAATACAAGCACTAAAGTCTCATCCCAGGACAGGTTTTGATATAACCACAAGCTAATACTTACCCCATACAGCTGATTCACCAGCGTCTCTTCTCAGGGTTAACCTGTCACTTCACCCAGGTGAATACACTTGTTTTGTTTTGTTTTTTTAATTCCAGTCATGTTTCTCTTATTCTTACCAGCCTTCATGAATATCCCATTAGCAATAGTAATGAAACAACAATGGATCCATGTGTAGACATCTCTGTGTCAAACATTGGTGACTGTGCTCATATAACTGACTCATTTTAGTCCCATAGTCTATATGCAGTAGGTACAATTATTAATCCCATTTACCATTTAAAGAAATTGACATTTGGTAATGTTAAATATCTTGCCCAAGGTAACATGGCTCACAAGTAGAGCTGTAAATGAATATATGTCTACATGGCTCCAAAACTAAGCAAAGAAAGAGTATGCTATAACTGGCTTTTCAAAGATTCTTGGATTGCATTAGCTTCTCCTTCAATGTGGAGGTTGCAATTCATTTTTACTCCAAGTTCTCCATGATTATGAAAGTAGAGTTCTTTTGTACCCAAATTAAACTCTGTTTAATAACTATATATCAAGCACTTTAATGCAAGATATCTGGTATGGTGGGTAGCTATCATATGTGATTATTATTTATTAATCATTACTTAAATTCACTTCTTTTCAGAATTTAATAGTCCATGAATTTAACTCTTTCAGGGATTATATGTGTGGATTACTGCCACGACTCTATTTTTCTTAATGTTCTCATTTGTTTCTTCAGAAAAGTTGTTTTGATAGGTTTTATATATACATGGAAGTGACTCAAACACAAACTAACATTCTTGATGTTTCAAAGTTTAGTTAAAACACATGGCTGAGTCAATCTAATCTATTAACCCAGATGCATCAGATACAAAATTTCAACTGCAGTTTCTACTTTCATATGCTATTATTTATTCCTGTTACTTACTGATCAAGAATGAGAAATGCCATATTCAATAAAATATGTCTGGGAAAGACATGTTTTTACTTTTATGACTTCAGGCTGTGATGGGAATTCTATCTCAGGATACAATGACTCTATTCATAGCACATTAATTTTATTATACAATCGTATAAGAGATAGCAGAATCCTAAGTAGATGACATATTTACCTAAATGTTGAATATTACTCATCTCATCTAAATTAATACTGAATGAAATGGAAGGTTTAACTAAGAATAGATCTGTTCTGGGTATATAGATCGTTCCCAACTCATATTCACATATGTCTCATAATGAATTTGAAGGGAGGGGAAGGAGTAGACTTAATATAGGAAAACAATATTCATTCAAGGCTAATTAATTCAACAAATAGAAACTGAGTGCCTACTGTGTGAAAAGCACCTTTTTAGGTGCCAGGATTTTTAAAAATTCAGTGTAAAATTAATTTGATGATAGTTGTAAAAAAATTATGCATTAAGCATATTTCCAACAAGTGACATACTTAAAAATGTCTTTGAAATGGATAGATCTGCAATATCATGATAACTAACAGATAAGGATCTTAAGGTAATTGCAAGAGCTAACAGAAAACATCAGTTCCTACAGATAAACTGAACAATGGAATAATAGGCAAAAATCACATTCCTCTATATAATCTAAACGATACCCTAAAATCAGAAATTTTTAAATAATTAACATATGAGAAAGTCATATTTTAAAAAGTCAGTTTGATAACTCTGGATGAACTGATGCTTTATACATATATTCCTAATCCAAACTTCTTGTTATCTAGTCATATTCTAATAAGTAGAATCATGTATATAATGCATCATGTATATAATCATGTATATAATGGCAAGTGTATTTTCTTAATATCAATTACCCACCATAGTGGCTAACGAAACTAAGTATGTAGAGCCATAGAAGCTCCAGGCCATGGAAATGGTGCCTTACCATACCCCAACTCTGATTACCAGGGTAATTCTCTTTACAATCAGAGCAAAGTTGAGCCTGCAGCATCTAGTGCCTACACCATATGGACTCAATTAGAGGACAAGCTCTTAGAAAATTTTATGAACATCAGTATATTGCAATCATTATAATTGGTCCAAGAAGTCTGTCAGTGTCTGTGTGTGTGTGTGTGTATGTGGGAACTAAATTAGAAAAAGAAACCATATTTTCAGACAGAGAAGCAGTGATATCAACAATTAAAAACAATAAAGGAGAGAGAATATAAAATTGAAAATTGCCACTCTTCCATTTTAGTTGCAACTAACTAGGACTTCATAAGAGCATAGTTTGAGAACAATTTTCTTAATCTAAAGGAATGATTTAAATGATGGAAATTTGAGACAACTGAGAAATTTTTTCCCCAAGGGGTAAGAGGTTTACAGAATCTTAAGTTATCCTGCATGGGTGGCTTTTTATTTCACAAAAGTTAGAGCATACCTTATAATGCCTAAAAATCTGCTAGCCTGTGGCTAATCTAAAATTGAGTTGAACTAGGATTACCATCACTAATTCCTGGAACCAAACATCAAACATATGGAATCTGGAAAGAAATTTCTCCCAAGGCTAAGCATTATAGAAAAGAGAAAACTCAAAATCAACTATATAATGGAAAGAACAGTAAGAACACCCCAGCTATATAAATAAAGTTTTTAAAATATTTTGGTATATATCACTTCAAAAGAAATCCAAAGGGGAATTCTCCCACCTGATCCAAAGATGAATTCTTAAGTCATCATCACATGGTGATAAACTTCTTATAAAAATCCTGGAAATATAGAGTTAATCGTTAGTCACAGGAACAAGCTATCATTTGCTCATTATTTAACTGATTTTTGTGTGTGTGTGTGTGTGTGTTGGACCAAGTAGTAAAAAAAAAAAAAAAAAAACGCAGACTAGGACAGATAGCATTCTTTCCCTCAGTATAAAATCCTGGTCTACCACCCAATATTGCTAAAACATATCAGCAAAGATGTGATAAATATCTAAGATGTATTAGTGGTTTAGAAAATAACATTAGATATATACAACATATAAAGCAAAATCCATGGTACTCACTGTATATCATATAGTTATATTTCCCACACTTCAGACAGCATAGAGTCAGTGCACAATATAAATAAGATAAAGTAAGACCGAATGAAGGTGTAGTACAATCAACAAGGCTACAGTTGCTGGACCAAACCTTCTTTATAAAGATAATATGATAGTCCTCAGACAAACTCCGTTAGTAACGCAGTCTAATTTTCTTCTTAAAGATTCAAGAAAAGTATAAAATGTCAAGCTGTGCAAATTGTTTCAAAATTCACAAATAGACATATCATAGTAAAACTGAAGAATACTGAAGGCAAGAAGAGGAATTCACAGAAGCTAAAGAAAAATACATTTTTTCCTTAAAATGACATTTGTGTTAAGATCTGATTTCTTGTTGACAATATTAGAATAAAGACAGTGAAATACCTTTTATGTTCTAGGAAAAAAAATGTCTGATATCTGGAAATGTATACCCAGAAAAAATTCCAAAATTAAATAAAATAAAATAAATACTTTTTCAGACTACAAAGAAAAATAAGTTTGTTACTACCATAGATACTTCAGACAGCAGAAAAGCAATTCCTAGGATGAGCAGAAATCATGAATGAAAATGGCAGAAATATATTGAAATGTATTAGAAATTGCATGACGTATAAATAAATGCAGTAAATAAAAGGCAAAACATTATTCAAATGGATTTTTATGATCTATCTATATGCCATTTATAAGAAATACATCTAAATTTCCCCCCAACTAAAGATTTAACCCAGGGGTGCTTTACACTTCGTTACATATCCAGTATTTTTTAAACAAGGTCTCAAGTTGCTTAGAGCATCCCTAAGTTGCTGAGGCTGGCCTTGAACTTGTGATCTTCTTGCCTCAGCTTCCTGAGTCACTGGGATTACAGGTATGCACCACTGCATCTGGCTACATCTAAAACTTAAGTGGACAAAGAAGTTGAAAATGGAAAATGAAAAATGAAAAAATATATATCCAAAGCACTAACCAGGGCTGGGGTTGTAGCTCAGTGGTAGAGCACTTGTCTAGCATGTATGAGGCACTTGGTTCTATCCTCAGCACCACATAAAAATAAATAAAAAAATAAAGGTATTGTGTTTATCTTCAGCTTAAAAAAAAAAAAGAGCACTAACCAAAATAAACCTGGGTACCATTATAGTGGTATTTGAGAAACCTGATGTAGCTGTATTAAAATCAGACAAAATAAAGGCATAAATCATTATTAGAGATAAAGAGGGTTGATATGTAATAATAAAGTCTTAAATAACCTGGAAAATATAACAGTGTCAAATTTACATATATCTGACAACACAGTTTCAAGGACATAGGCAGAAATTGAGAAATAAGATGAAATATGTAAATGCCCTGTGAAGAAATTGTTAACATACCTCCTTCATAATTTACAGTTAACAAAAGTAGAAACAGCATGAAGAAGAAAAAAATACAATTGACACATGAAGCTCTGGAACTTCTCAAACAGAAAAGAAATTGAATGTGTAGTCTCCTCAGCCCAGTCTAGAAGCCAAGGGTAGCAAAAAGGGAAACTGAGAAACAAAGTTAAGTAATAAAAGGCACCAAGCACAAAAAAAGAAGTCAGTAATCAATTTTGCAGCAGTATCTAATAAATCAACTGACCACAACACCTCAAAGTTCTTTCTGCTATCCTGGAAATAATCAGGAAGCATACATGTATCCTAGTAATACAAATCTAGTTTCACAGCCAGTGCTTGAAACAGCATGAAGAATAAGCTTAATAAAATTTACATATGTAAGACTTAGTCCCTAACAAGTGAAAAAACACATACTGTTTTCAAGGAAACTCAGAACATACACAAATACAGACTTTATACTGGCCCTAAACAATGTTCATCAGGATTCGGAAGACTGGTAACATACAGACCATTTTCTCTACCGCAATGCAATTTAGTTAAAAGTGCATGCTGGAGTTAAAGCTACCCAGCATGTAGGAAAACAGAGGAAGAAACAACTATTTCTTCCTGGGACTAGTGACAGATCAGTCAGTAGGATTTCTCCAGGCAAAGAAGTGGAGATGTGCTGGGTCAAGAATATATGCATTATGACAAGAAAGGAAAGATACTGGCATGAGCAAGGAGAAGTGAGTTACTTGAAGTGTGTCCCTGCGTATGGGCATGTTGGAGGAGGGTAGGAAAGAGATCATAGAAGACCTGGAAATGAGCACTCTCTATATTATGTTTTATTATGATAAGGAGTATGGATTATGAAATAAGCAACCAGAATCAACAAGGAAATTTAATCAGATAAAAGAAAATAATTATTAATTTAGTCTTATGGGAATATCTGAAAATGTGAAATTGTGGATTGCTTAGATGCCAACTACTTGGAGATTGACTAGACAGAGAAAGGATAGCTAACAAGTGTTAGGAAATCATGACAGGTGTCCACCTTGCAAATCAAACGTTCCTAGGCATGTTCTCTCATTCATTGCTGTCACCATACTTCTTCAGTTAGGCCTTACAACCCCATTTCTACCTTGATCTATACCTACATTACCTTACTCCTATTAAGCCCATATACAACCCCTGTGAAAACAACTAAAACACTGTAATTTCTACTAAAGTACTTAAGATAACAAGGGTAAAACAATTACAAAGCCATCTAACCAAAAGATTGACAGATATCTGTAAGTCCAAGTTTTACATTACCTGGCCTACCTGCATTGAGATTTCCATAGACCCATCTCCTAGCTGGTTTACTGTGTTAGCGAAGTGTCTTCAGACCACCTCAAAGAGACAGAGCTCTCAAATTCCAAGAGGCAGATAATATTTTTGACTATAGGAAATCTTATTGAAATGTCAAAAATACAGAAAATCAGCTAAGAAAATTGTTAGGTGTAATTTATGGCCCTGGGAGAGTGTAATGCAACGATTCCATCAATGCATAAAATCAAAATTGATCATTATTATCTCTAAATAATCTGTGTTGCTTTTCTTCAACCTGAACATTTTTGTCACAGTTAATCAGTGGCTACTGTCAGGGATAGATTCCAATGGCCTTTTTTTTTTTCTTTTCTCTCTTCCTTTTTGAGATTACCCTTAGGCAATTCTAGAAACTTCTAAATCCCTTCCATCTAGCATTAGGCCTAGCCTTGGTGTCCCAGTTTGTAGTCTTTCCCAACTTATTTTGAGATGACTTTCTGCAAATGTATAAAAAGAATATATAAATCTCCTTGCAGTGATTCTGATCCCACCCTTAACCCTACAGCCTTATCACATTCACAATATTGTAGCCAGCATCACTGCGAGAAATTCATGCACACTTCTTAAGATGAGAACATGATTTAGGATTTTAACAAAACATGTGGAAGAGAAGACACAGACTCTAAGGTGTGGTGGACCTACTGAACAACTGGATGAAAGGGAGAAAAGGGCATGTGCAGGAAAGTCTACTTGAAGGTTCAGCTCATGCTGAGTGAATGATGATATGCTAAACAAGATTGGGGATGCTACAGGAGGCTCAGATTTGCCAGGAGGCAAAGCGTGAACTCAGAGCCATTAGACTGAAGTGACTGAGAAACAAAGGTTTCTGGTAGATTGCTGATCCTAGGGGAGGAGGCCAGGTGGCTCAGGTGAGAGGAGGGAGGTGGATGTGCATTACTGGATAGCATAAACTGGTAAGTGAAAGTAGAAGCTGCCTGAGTAGATAAGATCACCTATGAAGAAGCATGGGAAAGAGGAATTAGAACAAAATATCATGAACAAAATTCCAGGCAACATAAACTTTGGAAAGGGTGCACACAAGCTATCAAAAATTCTGAAAAGTAAAAGATCAAATAAGGAAAAATTTCTATAATGCATATACATTGGAAATAATTCAAAATTAAATTCCTACAATAATTCAGTAGTGTTTGTACCAAAGAGTGACAAGGTTTATATCTATTAATATTACAGCGAATTGCAGGGCTTATAATATAAAATTTGGACATTGGATTATGTAAACCAAAGAGAAAGACAGACTATGAAAGTCAATGTTCTTTCGGGGTGGAAACATAATGTTTATTATGTTTGTATTTATGTTTCCTCAGAATCATTCCTTCTCTTTCAATTAAACTATAAACTACTGTTGCCATCCCCACATTTTCACTGATGTTTCACGTTATCTTCTTTCATTTGCACTCTGATACTATTCACCAATAACAATGGGTAGAAAAAAATCGTAGTTCAGTCTTTAGGATTTTTATTACATTGTGTGTGCTGGCAAACACCAAAATACAATTCCACAACTGTGAATGAGCAGAAAAGATGAATGGTGTATCTCTTTAAACATCAGAAAACCAAGAGAGAAGACAAAAAAATCATACACTAATCAAGTTCACAGGCAATTTTTACAATTCCAGAAGTCTATGAACATCAAGTTAAAACATAGCATTCCTACTTACTTATGTGAGATAGTATATGATTTATAAAAATAAAATGTTACTATGCTTTGAAGTGTATTTTTTCAACACTTTCTAAAATTCCCTTCAGGTATACCCAAATATAAAATGGATTTTTGCCAAAAAAAATATAGGTACTGCTTATAAAGATTTAACTTTCTAAATTCAGATGTGTTTTTTATTTAATTTAGATTATAAGCTATTGTTTTAGGAAATGAATGATATATATAACAATATTATACATTATATATGTTATGTTGCAGTTATAATAACATATTATATATATTATACTTTATAAATACCAATCTGCTGATACATATTATAACAAATCAGTATTTATAAAATGAGGGCAGGTTTGTATTGTAATCAGACTCAGAAACAGACAAAAGCTCTTCAATTGTACTTGCCACTTGCCAAGAATATATTTAACTTAATCCAGCTGTGTACAGAATTTCATACTCTGTAATTACTAAATGCTCATAATTTCTCCAGGAATGAGGTAATAATGAGGAATTTTGTTGACACAACACCATGTAGAGAACTGCTTACTCTTTGAACTATGACTCAGGCATGAACTTTAAGAAACTTGATGAGATGAAATAAAATCCAAAAGTCTAAATGCCTCTGCTGCCTAGAGCAATCAACTGATCAAAACATTGATTTTTACCAAGTAGATTTGAAAAGATTAAACAAAATGCTGATTAAGATGAGCTCATTTATTTTAACGTTTTCTAAAATAATATTTCCACAAAATCAAGAGTAATAGGCATTTGAAATTCAGAAATTTATCAGAATAGGTGATCATTCTTCACAAATGCCAAATCTGAAAATAATAAAAAAGTAATAATGACTTAAGCAGAATGTCTTAGAACAAATCCCAATAATATAAGTGTTAAGTATCATTCTTTTACTTTAAGAGTATAATGGCAAAACGGGTCAAAAGTTACAGTTATGACATGTAGTAGAAGTTATGCACGCAGCATAACTGGGAGACATGCGGTATTATAATTTAAATTTTCTAAACTCTGTAGCCCTTGACAAAGGACAGAAAATACAGAGTTAAATATTTCCATAGGAGTTGTGAAACAATATGTCCTGCCCACTGAAACATTATGAAAATAACCGAGTCTATGCAAAAGGTTCTAATAATTTTAAGAATGTCTATTTGTGGCTAAAAATTCTTTATGAAAGTATGTAAGAATAGAAAAAAAGTATTATAAAGCCTAATGTGGGTCACAAATATGTCTCTGCAATAAAGATAAAGGGGGAACTAAGGTAAAGAAGAAACACTGTTTTATGATGAAAAAATTCACATTACAAAAATCAACCAGTTGCTTAGACGTAGAACTAATTCCTTTAATAAAACTAGATAAAATTTCTCTATGTGCATTTCATATTGAGGAAGAGGTGGAAAACTAAAGTATAATTCAATATATCTTGAGGTAAGCAATTTATTTCCTTAAAAGTTTTCCTTCTGTTTTGGATTTTAAAAACCCTCAAATAACTGAGTAGATAAATACTATGGCATCACAATGATAACAGCATTTTCCCATACATGACATTGATTTATTATATCATGTTTCACAAAAATGTCCTCAATCATGCCAGCTGAATTGACTGTTTCTACCCAAGAAAGAATGAAAAGCTCTTTTATCTTAGGTAGATAATGTTTCTATAGCCCTTCTGAGGAGAGATGGGAGTTTAAAAACAAATGTAGAAATAAGTTAGATAATGATAACATGTGGGTTAGTAATAGAAGCCTTACATATCTCTAGCAAAGATAAATAGAGTAGGCACTTGGTGCTCAAAGATTTAAGGTTCGCATTTTTAACTCTTCTGGAACAACACAGAACATTCACGGCTAATAGCCATTAATAATTCTGCTGAGACCATGACCAAGCATGCTGTGCAAGGCTCTGACTGTGTAAGGGAGTGTACTCCACCACTCAAGATCCAAGGCTCAAAAGAGCTATGTTGTGTTCTCTGCTTAGGTCATGGAGGCAGTCACTCTAGAGCAAAGAGAGAAACCAAACTGCTTTGAGAAAAATTATCTCCAGAAGAATGCCCAAATCTAGGAGTGATAATAAAAGGAAAACATCAAAGGAAATAATGATTCTTGACTACAAAAATGTGTATTACAACCATAAATACCAACACTTGCAAAGGTTTTGAGACACATCCTCAAAAAAGGTATTATTAAATAGCAATCTCACTTTTGAAGGTAAAAGAAATGTTCTTCCCAAATACTGTTTCATTACATATATGTATGTCCTCATTCATAATTCCTGACATTTTTTTCCTTAAAATTTTGGGGAAAAAAAGACATCAAAGACTATATCAAGACATAAAACCAAATTTATTTTACAGTTGATGATTTAATTTTGTTAGATTCAAAGAGTGTCATTAAGACCTTTAGTTTCATTGTGGATTAAATTACGAGTATTGATATCTAGGTTTATAATATATTAGAAGTCTAAACACTTGATAAATTTAGTGTCATACTTTTTTAAATTTCAAGAACAGAAACTAAATGTACACCAAGCAGAAATGTCAAATCCATGCAAGAAGTTAAATTCAATTTACAGCCCTAACAAAATCAGCGACCTGAAGAGCAAAATAATGAGGAAGACTAGTGGAATTTGATAAATTTCATACGATTTAATTTTAAAAGATTGGTTTAAGGTTATGAAACTATTATCCAGTGGCCTCATTTTTCAATTCATCTATCATTTTCTGTTGGTGTTTTATGAACAAATATCGAACAATGGTAATTTGGCTCAAAGATTAGAAATAGTAGAATTGCTTTTAAAAATGCAATGTGAACATTTATTCTATGACAAGAGTAAATACTATGATCATAGCTGAAATTCTGTCATTCTTTAAAATAAGAATGTTGGAAAAATTCAGTAAGAAACCTCTACCATGAGAAGTTCTTTCAGAACTCCCTGAATTTTGGTATATATACATGTACATACATATATAAATACATATATGGTTAGAATTTGGAAATTGAAGACACAGATTTGAGTGCTATTCCATTATATATTAACCTTGCAATTCTGGACACTTCACTTTATTTTTCTGAGTCTCCATTTTGGCATCCATAAAACAAAAATATAATATTGATCAGATAAACCTGTTCCGATGTTCAAAGAAATAATTGAGGAATAAAAAGAGCCATATTAACTGATCAATTTGAAAAGGAGTTTCTTTGAGAAGTACACAAAAATGTCATTCTCATAAAAAGACTGGGAGCTGTAGACATGCAGACCTGGAAACTTATTGGAGATCCACTGCTCCTGAGGTTTTTACCTTGTGTTCCTCAGTCTTATAGTTCTTGGTCCACTGCGGGGCCTAAAGAAGGAAGAGACTTGATAGGGTCCCCAAACTCCTTTCCTTTCACTGGTTAGATAACGAGCTTGTTTAGAATATATTGTCCAAACAAATTTTTCAATTGTAGCTAAATATGATTACCCTTTAATCAAACCCTTTAATCAAATCCGTTTCCTGCCCCTTCCACCCTGCAACACCTGAGAAACCCAAGACAGAGAAGTTTTGAGGAACCTGCCTGAGATGCCACTCCTGGTAAAGGGCAGAGCCAGGGTGTGAACAATATCTTCCAAGTACTACTTTAACCAGATCACACTCTTTCCACCACACAAATGAATCTCCTGAAAGGTCACAAGCTGTCATATTAGGAATGAGAGCTTTAATACTTCTCTGTACCTCTGGATTCTAACTGCTCCATTCTGGTGCGAGATGACTGTATTAATATCCAAGGTTAAAGACAGCCCTTGCTTCACAGATAGGCATTGCTGTGGCAATTACAGTCTTCATGGCTGAATGCTGAAGTCTTTTATTTTTAAAGGTCTTCAATGTCAATTTGGCATAGAAACCCTCTAGATAACCTATTCAACACCAACAAAACAGTATAAATATTCTAAAATTTGACCAGGGCCGGCAATATTTTTCAGAGTCAACCTACAAATATATGTATTGCTTAGAAGCATAAAAAAGGCCTCTCAAGGTACTTAGTACATTTTTTAAAATTTTTAGACTATAAGGCTCTATAATTCTCTTGAAAAGAGAGTAATCCTTAAGTTTGCTCATTCTGATAGTTGACCTAAAAGACTCTAGTCCATTTCATTGGGAAATAAGATCACCCAATCCTTCTAAATGTTTTCCCGAGAAAAGAAAAAGAGTAAAACAAAAAAATTATATATTAGTATAGTAAAATGTACAGTGATATAAAATAAGGTAGCTTACTTTTAGTAGCAGAGTTTTAGGTGCTGAGAATTTTATCACAATTCTCAACATTTAAGCTTAAAAGTTTTGTTTTGACATATAAACATTTACTCTTTTCAATAGTTACCAATTTAAATGCATATACTCAAAAATTTACTGAACTTTGAATACAAGGAAGTGGCCATTTTTCTTAGTATCTTAAAGTTGTAAGCTTTGCCACATTTTAATTCAGCTGAAATTCCAATCTGGTATGAGAAGCAGCTCACTAAATACTATATAAAAGGAATGCCCCAAAAGACACATGCTGATTTATTGACTTACAGCATTAAGCCATCTTGTGAAGTTATGAATTGGGGTCCATAAATCTTGAAATATTCTCTTTACTGCAACTTCAAAAGTTGATGTATTTTCAATTGGTAAAATCCAAAAATCAGCAAAAGCTGTGATAGCCAGTGAGGAGGTTGGGATATATGCCTAGTAATGACAACAGACCACTGAAGATTTTGTAACTAGTCATTTATATGTTTTTCCTCAATTGTATTTTCCTGTCTCTTTCCACACTTCTTTCATTCTTCCTAACTGTACAGAGAATGTTCCACTAGTATCACTTGAAGTTTATTTCACTTCAATTAACACCATTTCTGAATATAAAAATATCTAGGTTGCAATGTGCCATATATTTCAAAATAACTAAAAGAATAAGTTTCAAATGTCTTGCCACACAAAAGTGAGGTAATAAATATATTAATTAGTTTGATTTAATCATTCCACATAATATATTAAAATGTCATGTTGTACACCATAAATGTATACAATTATAATTTATCCATTTAAAATAATATCAAATTTAAAAATCAAGGTTAATTATTACTGGATCTTTATGGCTAGTTTTTATTATCAGAAGATCTGAAACTGAATCTGAATGGATGGATTTATAATTCCATAAGCTATTAAAGAAGTCAAATATTTCAGTATTCATAAATAAGTTTCTTTATTCTAAACCAACAAATGAATATATAAGGCAGCTTGCTAAAAATATAGCATGTGTTGTAGAGTACTATTTTTCACTATGGAATGACTAACATAAAAATATACCACCTACTTACACTCATCACAAAGCCTCCCACACTGCAGCAAGCTCAACTTTCCTGCACTGAGTGTCTTATTGATGAAAAAAAAAAACAGAAAAAAAACATTTTTAGAATTCTTCTAGGTGCCAACTCTCCTGTTTGAATTGTACCTAAATGTACTACGAAGATGGTTTAAGACCTCAGCATTTTTGAACCAATCATTTGTTTAAATACCTATGCACGTTTTTGCTGGATTATCATTTCCTGCCTATACAATACTTTCCTAATGACCTGATTGTATTATTCTGGGAAGGTTTTGCCTCACCTATGTAGGGCAACTTTCATGTTCTTAGCAGATGAAATTTTGTTCAAATTGAAGGGACAACATTAAGCAATACTGACTGGATTTCACTAAATGAACTCAAACAATTAAAATCATTGTTATTAAAAAGTTCTTTTTTATGCATCTCAGGATTAACTATGTGGTTTATAGGTTTTGCACCTTACAAAATAATAGCTAAGAAAATAGTCCAGAAGCACATTGTTCATTTTCTTTAGGTTGAGACAGTAGAAATTTTCCCATTTTAACTTCTGAGAAATTATCTCAGTAAAGGAACAATCTTGACAAGTAAGTAAAAACTGGAATCAAATATGATTCCAAAATCTGTACTATATTCTTGATGTGCTCTGTTTATGATTCCCAAGCAAATTACAATCATCCACAAATATATTCTTAACATAGGAAACCATAATTTTCTAATTGTTAACTTTGTACAGGTGAATTAAACTCCATATTCTGAAAGTTGAGTCAAAGAATCAACAAAGTCCTATATTTAATCACAACCATTTATGCAGCCTCAATGTCTCAAAAATAACCCATACAAAGAGCAAATGTAAAAGCGTCAATTCTAAAAATTAGTAGCAGTCTCTGTTCCAGCACATAAGGTTGGATTTTTAAAACAGAGAAACTACAATGCTAAAGTTAATATTTAAATATCAGCTACTAAAATGCACAGGGTCATATGTAACTCAGAGATATTCCAGAATAGAGGATGCTTTTTCTAATATCAATATTCATTAACACCCACATTTCCAAAGAAGCAACCCAAATTTGGGGTTGTTTGATGTTGTTTCTTCTTTAAAACAAACACTAAGGCAAAAATTCAGAGTAAAGTTTATACATTCATTGGAGAAAGAAACAGAGATCAAAGGAAAAGTACAGACCAAAATTCTCTGGTTGAGAACTCTCTCCCTTTTCACCACTGATCTGTTTCATCAGGGGCTTGTGTGCAGAATAGAAGATGAAACATGCTTGCCTTCATTAGCAAGTTTTACACACATAGCTATATTTTAGTTTTCCACCAATAAATCCCTTAATATGCATATTATATTTATGATAATGATGGCAATGATTTAACACTTACTTACTGAAGCTTATCTGTAGTTTAAAAAGTTACAAAAGGCAATATTATTTACTGTACAGTACATCAAAATCTATCGCTCACACACTTGGCACAGTAAAAAATATATATTCGTCTCAGATCTTATAAAGAGAAGAAGAGTTCATCCCAAACAAGAATAAAGAATTAGTAAGATATAGCTTTCTTAGAACCTGAGATAAGCAACTTCCTATAATATTGATGATCTAAAACTAAGCTAAACTGAATGTTTAGAATAATATACACATTTACCAAATCCCTGGAAACACTGTTTTGTTTTCATGTATTTAAAGCATCACAAAAACTAAAGTTTTATGTGGATGTGCATTAGTGGAAGCATCATTGGATCACTATAAGAAAAGTCAAAACAGCCAAATAATGCCAAAACAAGTATCCCCAGCTTTCTTCTCTCTCTCCATCGATCACCCTGGGCAGTTCTCTAGTAAGAAGCCACCAGAGAATAACTGCAAATGAAATTGTCTATGAAACCCAAGCCAATGCATTCTGCTTAAGAAGAAATTCAGACAACTTAATCCACACGCAGTACATAGATCACAAATCATATATATTACAGAATTTAGTTATTCCAAAACTTAATATTCCAGGTGTGTATTTGAAATTGATGACAAGAATTAATTTCCCAAACTGGAGGACCTCAAATATTTTCTAATAAGTCTTGCCTACTTTTCTCTCCTCACAGTTTTGACTCTCAAAAGTAGTTTGCTCTGACGTAATTTCTGGGCAACTTCAATTGACCTTTTTGTCTAGTATCCCTTCATTTCTTCAGAGTCATTGCCAACACACTCCCTCCTGCCCTCAAACTTCTAGTTGTCTACCATTTGCTGCCCATCCACAAAGTTTAGCACATTCTGGCTGTGAGAATCTTGAATCAATGTGTAGTAGTATCAGGGTTAAGCTGGGATCTTCCACTAACACAGAAGTTTCCACAGTGGATTTACTCTTTTTGCTCACTTAAACAGTTTATTGGTTATGTGGGTTCAGAGGGGGA
Source organism: Glaucomys volans (assembly GCA_020662805.1). Taxonomy (NCBI): domain Eukaryota; kingdom Metazoa; phylum Chordata; class Mammalia; order Rodentia; family Sciuridae; genus Glaucomys; species Glaucomys volans. Next base: position 2,222,170 of record JAJEJO010000874.1, read on the forward strand.
TATGCTAGTAGGGAAGTAAGGGAATATTAGGAAAAATGATCAGCTCGACTCACTTTTCTCTTCCATTTCTCATAAGGAAAATGTATTCCTCTGTGCCATACCTTGTAGATCCTGAACAACAACCACAACAACAAAATCTGGATGCTCCACCTCTGCATAAAGATACATCACATTGTTCATGTTGTCTTTTGCATATCAAATAAAACCTAACACTTCTCCCAAGAGACTGGGATGTTGGTGAAAGAGAACCAAGGGATCTTTTCAAACACAAAGGTAATGTGTCCTGTCTAATGTGTTCAAGGATAATAGGAAACTTCTAGCCCACGACAAGGTCTACTGACTGTGACCTTGACCAAATCACAGAAACTTGTTTGCCAACTTTAACTGGAACTGGAACGTCAAATCTGCCTCCTCCCCACTTCCTCCACGGAGCCCAGAGTCTTAGATGGAAGTGATGTTTTAATACCTTCCTACCATTCTTCCTCTACCCTGACTGCCTGTGTGTCTCTCCTTCCTCCCTATAAAGCAGTGTGAAAAGCCGGGTGAAATGGGCTCTTGGACCAGATACGCTTGGTGGCCATGGCAGAAGTTTTTGTGCTCTGTGGGGGATTTTTCCCCAGCCCTGAGCTCAGTTTACTGGATAAACCCATTTCCTTGACATTCAGGGCAAACTTCTACTAATTAAGTTTCTCCAGCGAGAGGGGATATCTAAAGAGTCCTCACTTGATCAGTTCATCTGAATCTCTAGTAAAAATACCCTATGAAGCAAAATAGTAGTGTACAAAATGCTTAGAGATAAATAATGATGGAGAATTGGGGGGAAGAATGTTTCCAGTATCGCTCCCTTTGTGCTTTTTCGTTTACAGTGAGCGGGACATTTAAATTGTTTTGTGGATTGTTGATTTTTAAGTTTATTTATTTTCTTTCTTTTTTTATATATTCTAAAGGCCCGGCAGGCAGCGATGCCCACCAGCAGAGGGGCGGATTGGCAACCCCACACTGTCGAGAGGAGGACCCGGGAGGCAGAGGGCGCGGCGAAGAAGCGCGGGGGAGCGGCAGCCGCTGGGTGAGGGTCCCGGCGCCGGGAGGCCCCGCCGGCGGGGGAGGGGCGCCCGGAGGATCCTGATCCCGCCCCGCCCCCGAACCCGCTCCAGCCTCCCACTCCTCTGCCCGGGTTCATCAGACCCGCTCGCTCGCCGGGGTACAGGGATAAGGCACGTTGGCGGCGCTGGCATCGCCCGCCAACGGGGAACCCTCTCCAGTCCTTTTACTTGCGGTGTCCCCCGGCCGATCACCAGTTCGCGCCCCGGGCAATAACAACCCTGGGGGAAACCGTGTTAGGTCGTGGGAGGAAAGGGTCTCGCTGGGTGCTGGAATAAAACCCAGAGGTCGCCGCAAACGCCTTTATAATGCCAAGCTCGGAGCGGAAACAGGCTGTCCCTGTGTCGGGCGGGGCAGAAGCGGGTTCTGAGCTGGGGACAGGAGGCAAAGTGGCCGCGCATCTCGGACAACTTTGCTGGGAAACCGGGCGACAGCGGACAGAGGTGGTGCTGCCGCGGTCACTTCCCGGAGCGAGCTTACCCGGCACTCGGCGCGGGGTCTGGTACCCCAAATGCTGCTGTGAACTGAGGAGGAGGAGGGGGAGGAGGAGGACAGGGTGGCTGTTGACAGGAGGAGCAGAAAGGGAGGGGAGCCCAGCCCAGAGCGCAAGGGAAAGCCGCCCTCCATGTCCTCGGCCCTAGGAGGGCGCCGCGCCGGGGACGCTTCACCCCAAATGCCCACTCGCTGTCCCACGGGACCACCAACTATTCCAGCGGCGCTAGCAAGAGGCAGAGAAGAGAGAAAGACCCGGGAGCAAGAGAGCGTGAGAAGGGAAGGAGAGACGCCCGCCCGGAGGATCACGTACCTTGAGCTCCTCAATGTCCAGGTTTGTTGATCTGTCCATGGAGCGAAACTAAAGGAAGTGGAGAGGAACCGGGCAAGTTGTGCCGAATAACAATCTAGTCTTTTAGTTTCCAGCTTAAACTCAGCTTTATCCTCCTCCAAGCCCTGGCAGCTTCTCTCAGTCTCATTCTCCGTGGTCACGCCGCCTCCACCGGTTAAAAATAATAAAAATAAATTAATAATAATGATAATTTACTTTGTTTTTACTTCCTCAAAGATTTAATGACAGGTGATCGGTGCTCGTTACCGCGGTGGAACACAGCTCAGTCGAATCAAGCACGGGGAAAAAAAAAAAATCCACTCTATTTAAGATTATTTCTTCTTCTGCAATAAGCTTAGAAACCAGCGAATTGCTGCATCCCAAGAAAAAAAGCTGCTTCCCTGGACAGCATCATGCGGCAAATTTCAAGCAAATGTGTTCAAACTGAAGAGAAGAGTATATGATAAAAGCCTTCCTCCGTCAGGCTTACTCTGGTAGCTAATTTAGCACACTGTGAGTCCCAGGCATTAGCAATGATCAATTTCCCTGGCAAGATAACCGAATCCCCGAAGTCCTGCATAGACTTAAAAAATGTCTTGCAGCTAAGAGGTATTCTCTCAGTGGGGAAAAGAAGATAATAAAGTCTGAAGGGAACGTTCTCCTTTGAAGGTTATGCTAAAAGAGTTGAGAGAATAGGAGGTGGATCCTACAGAGAGAAGAGGGAGAGAGAAAGAGAGAGGGAGAGAGCAATTTTCCTCCTGCTTTGCTGTTTTACTGGCCTTCACCACCAGGTGACTGACTTCACTTCTCTCTTCCCACAGCCAGCACTAAGGGGATTTCTCTCATCTGTCAAAAAGCAACATTTCCTCTCCAGACAAATACTGTCGCTGGGTCTTAAAGACTGCCCTCTGTCCGGAATGCGCTAGGTGACAGGCATTTTAATTCATTGCAAATGTTGCCTCATCAAGCTCCTACGGATCTGGGAGGAACATGCTTGTATCATTCTCATGTATTCAATAGGATCTCTGCTGATTTTGGTTTCCGGGTTAAAAAAAAAAAACAACTTAAAAAAAAGACTTTTAAAGATAGTAACAAATAGGAATATTAAAGGAAATGTCTTTCAGTGATGCGATGCTTCTTATGATAATGTAACCTTTTATTGGAAAATTGTTTCTTAAATACTTGGACAGGTCCGTGGGTTTAACTCATGGGTCGTAAATTTAGGGAAAGGACTCATTTTCTTTATTAAAATGTTTCAGTGTAAAATCTTCACTTTTGAAGGCATGTAAGGTATTAAGACTTGATTTTTTTTTTCAGAAAAAAAAAGAACTTTTAAAATGCTTTTTTTTTAAAAAAGAGTCCCCCCCCCTTTGTTTTTCCCCCTTAGAAATTAGATGTGCAAAGTCAAGTCTCCAGGACTTCCCTCTCTAACTTCTTATTGGACCTCCCTGGCTGAGCTCCAGCACCTTCTGTGGGACCACCTGCCATTTCTTCTGCCATAGGCTCTTTAGCACAAGCTCTTGCCCCTCAATTGGGGTAGCTTTTTCCTCCTCTCACCCTTTGTATATTTGGCACTGTCATGCTGTAGAATAAAAGGCAGGATTTTCATCAGGTGAGTCCCTGAGATATACTCCTCAGTTCTCTTGCCATTGTAGGAACTTCTGTGTATCATTATTTAATATATGCATTTATTATCTGTTGTTTGTTTCATGTGACTCCCTCAGTAGAGTATAAGCTATTGAGGGCATGTTCCATACCTTCTTAATCATCAGTATTTCCAGACAGCCTTGCAAATAAAAGCACATCAGTATGTGTGGAACAGGCAAATGTGTGGGGAAAAGCTTTGCAGCTAGTATTCTAACCCCAGAAATCCCTCCTCTTCTCCCCCCACCAGAATGTATATCCTAATTTTCCCATCTTTTCTGCAGCTAAGGTTCTAAGACTCAGATTTATCACAAGCACACTGAGTTCTTTAGTTTAAGGCTGTTTCTACTCCATGTGCTTATCAAAGCTATCTTTCTTTCAAACTTTGATTTCTGGCTACTGTATTCAAGGTTTACATCAAGTAGCCACTAGTCCATAATTAGTGAGGCTGAGCATCTAATTCTCAAAATAAATTTATATATTCACTTTACATAATTATTTTACGTAACATGATAAAAATAGTAACATTGCAGGTTGAGAGTAGATGAACTTGTATTTGGAAAAAAAAAAACCTAAAAAAGCTACTTTTCTAGAAAGTATCAGTGATTCCACAGGAATAAATATGATTACATAATATTTTTTATAAGCCTTTCCACATATAGTAATTTTGTATTCCCTATCAACTTGTCATTGCCAAACTTTAGAAAACTTATAAAACAAGAAAATTAATTTTGAAACTACTAGCAAAATGATATTTCTCAGCTTTCAGATTTGTAATTGTGAATATGTGTCTGTAAAATAAATGTGTCTGTAAAAATAAACATTAATGTTTTAAGTATTATTGAGAAATTGAAGACTCCATAAAGTTTCTTAGAATAGTATAGAATTACAATCAGAAGAAAAGGTGATGTGGTACTTAATGATAAAGTTGATTAAACTTATCATATTTTTAAAAGATACATTCAGTCATATGTATGTGTATGTAAGTTTGTATAGAATAATTTAAATTCCTCCTTACTGAATTTGAAAATAGAAATTATATCCAACAGAATCAATCGATTGCATATTTGAATCTAATTAAATGTCTATAAAACAAGAGACTTTTAAGTCTTTTACTATTTCATGAAATCCTGTGCAAATTTGTCATCCTAAATTGTCCTAAATTTTAAAAAAAATAAAAGTTGATCACAAAAATGTAATTTGCTAAAGCACATTTATATTACCTTTCAGGTTCATTTCATTGGACATCAAACTAGATGAAACAGCTGTCAGAAAACTGAATAACTAAATACACTTGAAATAGGGCAATGGAAGTACGTAGAAGTAAACTGAGGAAAGGAATAGTTTCTAGATGTCCTGAATCACACCTTCAAAACTAAGAAATTACTGTGAAGATGAAATCATGGTGGCACATGGCATAGCATATGAAAGGGCAAGATTCAATTTAACAAATAGGTACAATTCACAAGCCAACTGCACAGAGCAATTACAACCTCCAGCCAAGGGGAAGGCAATGTGGAAACACCTGTAGGTCATGAGATGTTATATTTCAGGATCATTCATCCAGAGATACATTCATCAATGTCACCTCTTCTATGCACTTTTAAAGCACACGTACACCTGCCATTATGAGTTTCTTCATTTTAACTAATTTATAGAAGTAGAAAAAGCAAATCAATATTCTTTTCTCCAATAGACAATTTAACTCTTATTCATCTATGGTTTAAAAGCACTTAGAGTTTTAAATTTTGTAGACCTTTATCCTCCTCTCTTCAAATCGCTTGCCAAATTTGCAATTTTATGCTTTTATTTGGAATTTCATAGTATATTACATAGCAAGATTATATTTTATGTCAGTGTTCTGAAATTATTAAAAGAAGTAATGTATCATGATTCATTAAAACATAGTATTAAATAACTTATTTATATAGTTGCCCCTAGTTTATATGTGCTGATTAGCATTTGTGTTGATATGATCAGAAACACCATAGAAAGGAATTATTTCCCAAAATGTTATTTTTCATTCCATGAAATTACATACTAGAAATGCTAAAATATAAAACATTGGGTTGTTTTTATTTTTACATAAGATATGTAATTGTTAATATGTGAATGAAAATGAAGGAAAATAAATTAGCTATTAACATTGTGATGTTGTTGAAAAAATATCCTTTAACTTTTCCCCAAAATGATCACCTCTATTCTAGCATAGGTGCATATTTTAGTGGGAAACAGTGTCAAAATTAAGTTAATTTTTGTTAACCTTCACTATATATCATACTTCTCTAAATTTTTCTCCAAAGGGATGAAAGAAAAATAGTGTCAGTGCCTCAGACAACAAGAGGAAACAAAGTAAAAGAAAGGAAAGAGAAGGTAAATAAAAACAGAAGAATGAAAGAATTAGAGGACAGAAATATGCCTGCTTGTAAACAAAGAAGCCAAAATGTATAATTGAAGTTGCCAAAAATTTGAAACTAGGAATCTTTCCTTTTAGATTTAATGGAGAAAAAAATATTGGCAAATATATCTTTTTAGCTAAAAGTCACATTCCGCATTTAGTCGCATACTATTTTAATTTTAAAATTAGTCATAAGGGTACCTGTGCTTTAATATAGGTTATAGTAGCCTTATATTATAAGGAATGTTTTGCCAAATTTGAAGAGTGGTGATTGATACTAACAATCTTAGAAGTATCTCAAAAAAACATGATTGGCGCTCAGAGTCCTGAACGTTGGTAATTATCGCTTGAAGTTTTAAAAGCAACACACTTCAAAAAAGCCAAACTTCCCATGGAGCATAGGAAAGAAACATAACAAATCTACACACATACACACACACCAATAGTATGATTAAGTGCAAATTAAAGATAGTAACAAATGCATAGCAGTTAAAGTTTTAACAGTAATTAAGAGAAGGAAGCTAGCATACATTAAAGACAATCATATCACAATTATAAAAGCACAAAGAAATGGAAAAAAACTGTTGTCAATCATCTTTAATCCAAAGCCACAGGATCTTCACTTTCCTATCAAAAATGATTACCAATTTATCTGAAAGTTTTAAACGTTCAGAAATAATGATCCCTAAAAACTATAATTAGACACCAAATAAAGTATAACTGCAATTTTTTAACTTTTAGATGAACAATGTTTGTATTAGTAATCTTACTAATATTATTAGAAAAAATTTTTGCTTCATTGACAATATGTTGATTTATTTGTACTTAATGTCAACTCAGTTCTTTAGCAAAATTAATTTCTATAAGCAGGTTTAATATCAATTCTTTAAGCTAAAGATTTGGAAAGAAAAGTGACATTTCTGGAAACATTTTTCTTTTCCAACAAAAGAAACTAAGACTGTTAGGTCATCCCCCTTCACATACAGAAGTCTCAAACCAACAAAATATCAACAACAGTCAAAACTTTATAAGCTGTCAGTATTTCAATGGGTTATACTGGCATCGCTTAAAAGAAATAGATCCATATGGGGGACAGGGCCTCAGATTTAAAAGAGAGAGAGAGAAAAAAAGAAGGAAGAACAAAACTGTAAGTAAAAAAAAAAAAAAAAAAAAAGTATGAATAGCCAGGAAGAACTGAAAATGGTATATTGGTATATTGTCCTTGGTGGAATACGTTCATAACAGAAAAAAAAAAATCTAAGAAATCTGGAAGAAGTATTTAATTTGATTAAATTCTAAAATAGGAGTTTTTCAATTAACTTCTAGTTTGGAAATTTTCCTACTCTGAGAATGACAATGAATGATACCACAAAATAGAACATAATTGTTTCTCTTTTCTTTTCACGGGCATGTAATTGTTGTTTGAAATTCATTTTAGGAAATTAGTTAAAGTGAAATTTCTTTTCTTTTGATTCCCATGTCTACACTAACTAAAGATAAAGATTAAATACATGAAATGGTATTCAATAAACTAATCACTTGCAATGAATTTTAAGTAATAGCTTAAATATGAAATTGAATTCTAATGAATAAGCTGTAACTAAATAATGACAATGAAATTTTGATTGAGTCCTTTTCAATTCAGCCTTTTTATGAGGTTTAGGGTAGAGTCTGAAGCATTTCCAAATTTCAATTTTACTAGTATCTGTTTATACTCAGTTTCCTATTGTCTTCAACAGGCAATATTGCCATGGATCTTTAGCAGCTTTGACAAATTTCCTTTAACAAGCAAATTTTGATTTCTTGGTCATTGTTAAATATTTTTTATATAAAGTTTTTCAACATGCCACAAGAATATAAATGAAAACTTAAATAAATAGGAGTAATACTATGTTATTTAAACCAACACTGACCTACTTTAAAAAAAAAAGGCAAAGTAGAGATGTGGGTTAGTTGAAATTATCTATCTTGCAAGATAAACCATGTTTGCAATACACCCAGTGGTGACCATGATACCTCCTGGACACACGTCATATTTTGCCCATTTGTGGCTTTTGAGGGGACCACATCAGGGAATGTCTATTCAAAAAATTTAAAGCCTACTTATGTATAAAAATGTTGTTACATAAACTAATAGACTATTTATATTGAACTGAGAGAGTGCATTCCACATCATCTATAACCTAATGCCATAGGTCAGAATGACAAACAGGTTCGAAGAGGCCAGGATATTTGTCTTTGTTCTCATTAAAAATAAAATTTTACATGCTTTGGCAAAAACAACAGCAACAAATAAAATTCTAGGCAAAAAGGTGTCCCTTCCCAGTATGGGGTCCTGTAGCTTCTTATTTTCAGATCCACCTTCCTATGTTTCGATATTTGGCTTGTTTTCTTGGTGCTCCTCAAAAAGTGTCCATAAGAAAAAGTCTGCAAACCCTGTTCCTTTTCAAAGGTGTTTTTGGAAATGGATGTTTGAAAGGGTGGAATTTCTTATCAACGTAATTGGATATGTGAATATCTCTGATCTAGAGAATGGTGACAATTTATCTGTGATTAAGTATATTTGTTTTGATTGGCAAAACACATGATAAAGTACATTTTTTAGAGGTCTGAATAGCAGAGATGGAATGAAACATCTGTATAGATTTTTCCGTGATAATCCATTTTGGAAGTAGTCTTGGTATATAGTAAATATATAGCTCATGTAATAATAACTCCTTCATAATTCTTTGCTAGTATATTACTCTTTTTCATATGGTAATATTATAATTTTCTACCTGTATTTTTTCTGATATAGAAGTAATATATGAATTTTCTGTGTTTTCATTAAAAACTAATTTCACAAAACTTCATTTTTCAAGTATATTTTATAAATGTTTATGCATGAATTACCTATAAGACTAGAGAACTATTTTTTTTTTTTAGTTTCTCTCTTTGTTCAGTGTTAGCTCTGAATTACAAAGCAACTGTCTTTCCATTATTATGTACCAATCAACCTTAATTGTTATGTCATCAAACCTTCACTCAAAGGAAAAATTTCCATAGTTTTATACTTACCAAAAGTTTTTTAAGTTACTAATTTCTTTTTGAGAGAGAAGAAATGACTTTTCAATTTTAGTCAACTTACTTATGCCTCCTTTAGAAATGAAAAAGAAAATTTTGGACCTTGCAATATTAAGAATATTAGAACCACTAATTAAAGGTAGTCTTTAAAACAATGATGTAATTTGTTAATCATTAATTTTATTGAAAGTCAGTATGCTAGAAAGCATAGTTTTAGGAAACAGTGAGACCCTGAGCATTTAAAACATAATCAATAGCAGACAACAGAATGGAAATTTCAAAGACATGCTCTTGACCATCATGAAGGATGCCCCCAGGGCCAGAATCCAGTTCTAATTTTATAGTCAGGGCTTGACAGAATCTCTATTTCTCTTTTGGATTTCAGGTACAGAAAGTGGTGTTTTTAATATTTTACATTAAAACATCTAATGTGGGGTGTGGTGAAAAGAGAAGTAAACTGAAAATCCAAAGAGATGGATTCTAATATTGGCTCCTCTGCTTATTTATTTGTAAACTTCTGAGTATTCTATCATTTCTTCAGATTTCAAGTGTCTTAATATAATGAGGCCCTATTAGAAGAGTTAGAACACTTCATATCACCCTCTACAAAACAGGTTAAGAAAAATGAAAAGAGCATTACCTTGAAGTTTCTTATACTATGAAAACTGAGTAGATGTTACTGTATTTTCCTTTAAAGCCCTTCTAGTTCTAAAAATCTGTTATCAACTTCTCTTTCCTCATGGGCATTCAATAAATAGAAACATGCAAACTATTAAGAGTCACTGTCTTTACTGATGGGATTGTGAGTGGTTTTTATTTTCCCAATTTCCTACAATCTAGCAGACAATATAAAGAAGACACAGTTCGAATTGGGAGAAAATATTTCATAGCTGACAAAGAATTATTGACCATATATACATATGTATATATATGTGTATATATATATATACAGATTTATGTGTGTATACATACACATAGAGAGAAAGAGATCACAAAGCACTCAAAAAAGAATGAGTAAGACGCGAACAACTCTTCATGGGAAAAGTTCACTGAAGAGAGTAAATACATTCTTATTATTATTCAGGAAAATTCAAATTAAATAAAAATTAAATAATGTTTTATACCCCTGTATTGGCAAAAATGTTTAAATCTACCAATAGAAACTTTTGGGAGAACAAGGAACCACTAGGATGCTTTCATAGTGTTTTCTTGATTCAAGAAATAAGTTGGTTCAACAATACTAGGAAAATTAGCATTTTCTAGAAATTCTAATATAAGCATATTTCTGTGTCAGTCAACATAAATAATACTAGCTATGACAACACTCAAATCTTAATGTCTTACCACAAGTTTAATTTTTTGTTCCTCTCATCTTTTGCTGTGAATCATTGTGGCAAGAGTTGTGCTCCCACAATTACTAAATCTAGAACCTCTTCTGAATTTTTTTTTTTTTTTTGGTACTGATAATTGAACCCAGGGCTCTTAACCACTGAGTCACATTCCCATCCCTTTTTATTTTAAGACAGGTTTTTTCTAAGTTTCTTAGACCCTTGACAAATTGCTGAGACCAACCTCAAACTTCCAATCTTTTCTCAGCCTTCTGAGTCATTGGGGTCACAGGTCCGTGCCACTGTGCCCAGCTCTTTTGAATTCTATAGTCTTAAATCTTGAAGTTACTTCCAACAAGTCTGCAGAATGAGTAAGGAGCAGTTTGTTCTTATCAACCTAAATACAATCAAGTGGGTTGACCTCACTGTAGAGAATGCTGGAGTTTTGCAGAGAAAAAGGAAAAGACAACATGGATACTGATGAGGCCCAACAATCTCAATCACATTTACTCCTTATGGTCACCAAATACCTCTTTGTTTCCCCTGTGACCACACACTGAATGTATCATCCTCTTCCCAAATAAAAATAACCCATCTAAACACTTTATCCAGACACATACTAGGATTCCAGGTTTAAACACAGTCTTTTCTAGATGTGGCTTCTCAACATCCAGTCACATGTGAATTAAAAAAAGTTAGTTTTCTCCCAAATTCCCATATGATAATGTACAATGGTGACAAAATAACCATAAGAAACCATGCCCATTAAAAGGAAAACTATACACAACCAATATTCACTGACCCAAGGCAATGATGAACAACCCTAAAAAGATGCTATGCAAATGCCTTTTGCTAGGATTAGAGAGTGTTCCCTGATTTGACCCTGATGTTACTAGGAAGATATCTCTGGTGCAATACTGTTTTGCTTTCACACATTTTGGAATTTTATCCTGTATTCATCATTCTCTTTGGTCACATCTGAAATGAGTGTGAGAGAATTTTATCTTCTTGAGTACTAGACTATTGCCTGCTAAAGTTAGTTTTGAGAGTTGTATTAGTTCACTAGGGCTGTCATGATAAGACACTGGGTGGCTTTACAGTAGAGTGTATTTGCTCACAGTATGTAGGCTAGAAATTCAACAGCAAAGTGTCAGTACATTTGGCTTCTTCTGAAGTCTCTTTCTTTGGTTTGCAGATGGCTGCCTTCTCATTGCACCTTCCCCTGACCTTTCCTCTCTTGCACACATCCTTGGTGTTTCTTGATCTGCTATGGTTGGGCTATGAGGTTTCCTCCAAAATTCAGAGGTGTAATGACTAGATTAGGAAAGCTAATATCAGTCCATCCTAGTTTTAATGGACTGACTGGGTGGTAACTGGAGGCAGGTAGGGTGTGGCTTGAGGAGATGGGTCAGTGGGGGTGTACCCAGGAAGGGTTCATCTTCCCTGTGGCCCCTCTCCCTCTCTCGCTGTTTCCAGGTCACCATGAGGTGAGCAGCTATCCTCCATGCCACCCTTCCACCATGATATTCTGACACTGGGCCCATAGCAATGAAGTCAGCTGACTATAGATTGAACCTCTGAACCTGTGAGTCAAAATAATCTTTACCTCCTCTAAGTTGTTCTTGTCAGGTATTTTGGTCACAGCAACAAAAGGTGACTAACAGGGTGTCCACATTTCCACTTCTCTTAAGAGTTCTAGTCAGATTGGATTAGAGCCCACCTAATGGCCTCATTTTAATCTAATCACATCTTTAAATGCTCTATTTCCAAATATAGTCACATTACAAGGTACTAGAGTTTAGATTTTCACACAAACTTTGGGAGGTCACAATTCAGCACATAACAGGAGTCCAAAAGTTATTTTTCAGTGGGAACATTCAAATTAAGGTAGTTTCTTTGGCCAAGAAAATCTCTTAAAATATTAGTAGGCTTCTGATCTATTTATTTTATTTAATTTCATGAGTCAGTGACCTCAACCAAATTTTTTTCCTAGGATTCTCAGATATGCTTTCTTTCTTTGCTCATTCCTCTATACCTCCTTTGTAAAACTGAGCATCCACATGATAACACAGCAATAGTAGGCTTGGAAAGAAGATCAATCTTAATCTGAATTTTGCTACAAATTTGACATCATAAAGAAGATTTTTTGTTTTACTGATCCTTTACCTGAAAAGTTTCTTTCAAATTCAGTTTCTTCATTAAGAATACAAATAGAAATTAGTGCTGGAGAGGATGTGGGGGAAAAGAAACACTTATACACAGCTAGTGGGTTTGTAAATTAGTACAACCATTATGGAAATAAGTTTAGTCATTCCTTAAAAGACTACAAATGGAACTACCATATAATCTAGCTATACCACTCATAGGATTTATCCCAAATAATTAGCATAGTATAGTGATAAATGAATACCCATGTTTATAGCAGCACAATTCACAATAGATAAATTATGGAACAAGTCTAGGTGTCCATCAACAAATGAACAGATTTAAAAATGTGGTATATATACACAATGGAGTTTAATTTAGCCATAAGGGGAATGGAAAATTAGAAGGGAACCCAATAGAATAGAGGAAGGGGAGAGGGAAGAGGGGTGGGAAAGGGGAGGCACTGGGGAACAAAATTGGCGAAATTATATTGTTTTATGTATGCATGTATAAATACGTAAAAATGAATCCCACTATTACATAGGATTATAATGCACCAATAAAGATTGTTGAAAAAAATTGTCTCTTATCAGATCTAAAAGCAGTTGACATTTCCACCCATTTGTTGCCCCAAATTTCTAGACTATTTCTGGTTCTATTCCCTTGTTCTTTTCCTCTCATCTCTTTCCTAAAATACCTTGCCAAAGGCAGGTAGCACACGCACAATGAATATCCCCTTTGCCAATCTTGTACCCCTTGAGTTGAAAATTCAGTATGTGGATGACCTGCCTTTTTAAGTTTCCAGGGGCAAGACTCTTACCAGATATTTGCCATGCTCTAAAGGTACTCTCCAACATTTAAATCTCTGGTTTGATTTCTTGTCATGGTTGACTATTTTGCCAAAACCACGTGTTGGATATTTCTAGTTGGGAGATAAGGAAAAGGGATGAATAGGAGAAGATTCCTGAGAATAACCCAAGAAATGGCATACATCACTTCTGCTCACAGTGTACGAGAAAATGCTCACACACAGCCCCACCTGATTTCCCAGGAGCCTGGAAAATACAGTATTGGCGTACTGCTAGAAAGCCTGGACATAGGTAAGCATGGGAAGTCTCTGGGATAAGAACTGACAGAATCTTTTGTGTATTTGTTGATTGCAGCAAAAACAAAATAACTCAAATGTAAGTTAATATTAGGATGGATACATACATACACATATAGAGTCCAGTGACATAATCTTAAGAATATGTAAACTAAATAAAGTATTAATATGGATGATGCTATTTAATTACACAACCTTGTCAAACTATCAAGAAATTCAAGTATTTGGAAGACTGAAGCAGCTGGCATATGCAGTTCACCCCTATGCTTATGATACCCTCATCATTACCCCATCCCTTGATGTATTCATTCATAAACGCTCATCCAGCCCCTCTTACATCTCTTGCCCTGAGCACTTTGCCTTAGATAAAAAGCCCTGTGACCTTCTGCAAAGTAAAAGCCTCTGAAAAGAACATTTCCTAATAGTTGAACAACCCACTAGTTCAGAAATAGAATGGTCAAGATAATCAAAACAAATTGTTCCAGACATTCATTTTCAGACCACTGTGTATTCCAGCAGATATGGTGGAGTGTTCACACAGAAGCACACAAAGAGTAGTTAAGCCTTTGACTTCTCTTGCCATCTCAGGGAATCATCCCATATTTCTAAACTGGAAAGAAACCACAGAGACAACAGAGGTAAATCTTCATTTTATAGGGGGAAAAAACAGATGCACACATAAATAGAATTGTCTAAAGTACACAGAGCCAGAGCTAAGACTAGAACTTCTCTGAATATACAGTAAGGAATATTAAAATAGGAAGCTTCTCAAAAGGCACCAATACTTTCATGTGATAGCAACAAAAATAAGAGAAATAAATTATAGAATTAATAATAGTTTATTATATATGATTGTTATATAATCATTCATAGGTTTTTCCATATATAGAGAATATAAGTATAAAAATAATAGTCTTTACATCTTTCCCCCTCTAATGTTTAGCTCTTCAGCTTTTGATTGAACATCCCTCATTTATTTCCTATTCAAATCACTTTCTTCCATGTAATACAAACTTAATATTATTAAAATTTACTATTGCTAGCAGATTTGTGTGTATGTGTGTGTGTGTATGTGTGTGGTACTGGGGAATGAATTCAGGACCTTGCAGATGTTAGGCAGTCACTCTACCACTGAACTCTACCTTCAGCCCTTGACATATTTTCTGTTTGATTTCTAAGGCAGTAATAGCAATATTTTCTTCTGTTACAGAATATTGCAAAAACATCCTCTTTTCAGTTATACTGGAATTAACATGTTCCTATTCTAAGCTCCTATGCAGCACTTTATGTATATTCATCTCTCTACCAAGATTTTAAATTTTTAGCAGGTGCCTATTTATTTGTCTAGAAAAACACCTAGCACAGAATAAAAATATCAGAATTATTTCTGGACTAAATGAATTTTACAGATGTTCAATCTAGTATAAGCAGTCACATGTATACACACAGTAATAATGACTATTGACAAGGGTTTAAGATTTATTATCTTTTTTGGCCTTGGGAATATAATATAATCACCTATGTTCTTTCAATAACAAATATGAATACTGGTATTTATTATATTATTCAAAATTTTTGCCATTGCTACCACAATGTGATACTTGGTATGGAATGCATTTCACAAATTTGTGGAGTTCACAGTGAAGCAAATTGATTGCCATGATTAACTCCATTTTGTATTATGGCTCCATCTTTTACTTACTGATGTTTTTCTAAAGATAGATCTTGTGAAGAAATAGGGTGTTGGGATTTCAAAACAACACGTGCTACACACAGCCAATTAGTATCTCAGTTCTGCAAACAGAAATTTTCCAAGAAAATTATGACACTATCGGGGAAGGGAAGTTAGGCATTAACAGAAGAAAAACATCTTGTATTTTTAGAGTTAAAGCTTCTGCTTGCTGGCACATAAGGCTGCTTGCTGATCACAATAAAAGGATCAGGAGTCCAGCAGCTTGTTAGCTCCGCTCACTCATAGCTTAAACAACTCCATGAGTTTTCCTTTATCTCATTGCACCGGCACAAATTTATCATAATAATTTAGAAGCAAACATCACAGCTTGGTCAAATCACATTGAGTTACAGGGGGTTGGCATGGGAAGGGAAGAGTAATTCCAGAATTTCCGGTTTCCCATACTCTCCCCTAACACAGGAAAGGGGAATGAGGAAAGTTACTTCAGGGATACCAGACTCCTGACAGCGTCATGGATTGATCATGAGAACAACCCAGAAAAGACAAGGCAAAATCCAGAAAGAAAATACTGTGTATTAAGTAACAATGTGTATCTAAATCTCATATTCCCAATTATTAATTCTGAACTTTGGGCAAGTTATGTAAACCTTCTTGTGGAATAATTTATTAATCTTTAAATTGAAGGCTTCATGAAAATTAAATTAGTTAATACAATTAACTGCTTAGAATAATAGCAGGCATATGGTAAGTACTAGATAAATATTATAATTGTTGGTCCAGGCCCAGAAATCAGAGGTGACCTGGATATCTGAGTACCAAGTAGAACTGAAGCCTATGATCAGCAGAGGACAGGATACAGGTGTGGAAGAGAGGGTCATTAGGTAAGATATGTTGGGAGCAGTGCCATAAGTGTGCAACAATTTGAGGATACATTTCAAATACATTTGCATTTTCTTGCCATCCCCTTCATAAGGGTTTCTAATACACAAACATTTATTTTTTGTTGTTCTTGATGGATCTCTCTGTTGGTCACTGATCTCTTTGCAATATCTGGATAATTTTCTTTTATGCAATGACTGAGGAAGATAGACTTAGTTTATCAGAGATTAAATGCTTTGAAAAGAATTTTTATTATTTTCTTCTTAAAAGTTTCAATAATAGTGAGAATTATTTGCATTTTCTTTAAGAGAACAATTTAAAATTGGCACTGTTTATAACGTACATACAATTCATTAAATGGAGAATCCAGAGGATGGTATTTACCATGATGTGGTTATGACATTAGGTAATTCTTAATCATTGCACTTAAAAATTTGTAATCAATAATAATATCCCAAAAGGCTAATTTTAAAATTACAGTGAAATTAAGAATTATTAGATTTTCTTCATTAACTACATTATTACCAATTATTCTTGCATGAGTAACCAGCTTTATTACTTAATGCTAGTAATAAATGACCTGTAACAGAACATTTTATAGAGAAAAGTTCTGCAAAGACATTCTAGATTAAAATTTTATCATATCAACTTTAAAAAATTAGAATGAAAAGCATACTTAAGAACTAGTAAATCTTAAATTTGTTTAATATAAACATAAAATTATAATTATATTATGAATAAATAAAACCAACAAATATCATAGTTATGGTTATTATTTTTCCCACAGCAAAGTTTAACAATGTTTTAAAAAATAGCTTAAGTGTAATTATACATTCAATTAAAAAAAACCAAATTTCCAATATCCTATAGCATTATAACATTTACTATAATCAGTCTAATTTGTGTAGCTTCATGTATAGTCAGTTTCTAATATAATTGTTTCTCTTTAAACAGGCTAATCAAATTTTCTTATTCAAAGATAAAAATATAAAGAAGGAAGCTTCTCTAACAGAAGAAAGTGAGATTTTTCCCTGTTGCTGCCCATGGAAATTTGCTATATAAAAAGGCAATGAGACAGACAGTATTACCCTATGTATACATAAGATTAGATGAATCGTGTGGATCTACATTGTGTACCACCATAGAAATGAAAAGTTGTACCCCATTTGTGTACAAAATAAAAAGATGTATGCTCACAAAAAGAAAACAAATAAGGAAAATCTCTCCTCAAAAAAAAAAAAAAATGCAATGAAAATCACGAGATTTATGGTCACATTCCCCCTATGGGGTGAAAGTCTTTGTAGCAGTAAAAGCAAAATTAACATGGACAACATACCACCTACGTAAATTTGGCTGTTGATACTCTTCTAAGTTTCAATTTTATGAGATCCTCAGACTGGAAAATAAAGATACTACTTGTCTTATGGGCTTATGTTTTTGAAATTGAAATGAGATCATTCAGATAAAACTATTGAAAAAGTAAGATACGGAGGGTAAGCATGTTATAATATATCTTACTACTATCATTGTTATTATCATTTTAGCAGTAATAGCAATCTGGATAAGAAGGTTAGTAAATAGGATTTAATAAGTTATAATAACAATAAAATCTATTATATAAATATGCTTATTATTTATATAATTTACATGTCTTATATAATATGCATGGCATATATTACTTTTCATTTTATTCTAATACAGAATTCTATGGATTATATAACATAGATTAGTTATATTTATCTATTATATAAAATATAAATATTATAATAATTTAAGTTAATGTTAGTGATCATGTAAGCTAATATAACAATAACTAGTTAAGGACGAACTAGTAGGAGGGGAAAAAAGGAGGATTTAAGACCTATACATAGTAAGCCCTTGTTTTCGGGGCCATCTCACTTGGGAACTAATCCAAGTCATTGACATAGTGTTTCTATGCCTCTGCTTGTCAATACCCCAAAATCCTTCACCTCAGTTCCTCCCCTGGGAACTGCATCTGGGAATATCCTGGACATGTCTCACTGCTCCACACTAATGATTCCCAGATAATAATGTGATATCTGTCATTTCCCCTCTGTGCATCCCTGCAGTGTCTTCTTTGCCAGTGTCAGGAACCAGGCCTCCAGTGTCCTCCAAAAGATCATAACCGGGCCTTCCCCAAGGTGCCCCCCCATGCATGATCCCTGCCAAAGTCAAGGATTCTTTTGCCAATGCCTGCTAATGTCTGCACTGAGTTGCAGTGCCCACAGTCAAGAGTGCTGATGCATCCAGGACCCAGTCAAAGTCACAGAGGAGCAGAACTGTGCCAGAAACTAGTTCTTAGTTTGGCCTGGCTTCCAACAAGTATTTGGATTCCTGTCTTATTGGGGTACTTGTGTGTGAGGCATTTTTCTGGACATTACTGTTTTGTAAATTATTGCTATAGTATGATGCATGCGTTTTTTGTAGTTCATAATTATTAATAGACTGGTGACTATAACATGATATGTTTGATAGTTCTAAAATTGCATGAAATGTGACAATCTTCTCTTTTCTCAAAGGCAATCATAATACAATAATATATTACTCTAAGATAGAGAAGATGACAAGTTTAGGAATGATGACATTAAGAAAAAATAAAGAGAATTCTTGAAGGAGAAGTTGGAAAAGAAGTGTACAAAAGCAGTTTCAACTTTTATTTATTGATTTCTTTCCAAAAAAAAAATTCAAGTGATCCTCTTGCCTAATAGATATTATTTTAATAATTAAAATGCAAGTGAGATTCAATATTAAAGAAAGACTCACATCATTAGCTTATAAATCTTTTAGTCCAACTCTTATATTATAGGCCTCAGTGGTACTTTTTAGTCCAATTTAAACATTAAACCCTCAACCATTGCTTCAGTAATGAAACTTGCTTAATGAGTTTTACTAATGCACTCTTGGCGAACAGCAACCCTTGTGTTTTAGCACTCAGCTTCTTAACTCCATCTACTAGTTCATTTACTTCCACAAGTACTGTGACTTCCTTTCCTCTCATGGCAGTCAGGTGTCCTTCCTGCTCCCTAGGGTTAATAACTCCCTCTACCTCTATCTGGTTTCTTTTCCTTTTTTAAATGGAATTTTCTTACTCTCCTCTTCTCTATTTTAAAGCTCTATCTCTCTACTGGTTGTGTAAAAATGTCAAATCTTCATTCCTGTGATCAGAGAAAAAATTTTAAATCCTACTCATTCCATGACCAACTTCCCTTCCCAGCAAAAGATCATAACTGGGTCTCCTCCAGGGTGCCCCCACTGTGCCAAGCACTTGGAAATAATTGGCAAACTCACTTCCTCTATTTGCTCATTTACCTTTCTCTGTTCAATACTTTACAGTCTAGCTTCTGCTTTCCAAAAAGAGAAGCCAGCAATACTTAAATGACTCCTGGACGCAGGGGCTTTGGGGCAGGGGTTACTTAACATCCTCTGAAAGTTGATTTACCCAGGTCACCATCACAACTCTAAAATGCAAATCTAATGCAGTTCTTTGTTTTAAATTAAAGTTACCTGACATTTCCTATAAGATTTAATTTTTTAAACTTTATGTTCTACTTTATAAAACCAACTAACTGTTCTCTGTTGGAATCATATGCAGTTTCCAAAATGCCAGAAATTTTGATGCCTCAGAGTCTGTGCATATGTGGTTTCTCCTGCCTGAGATTGTCTTCAGAGAAGACTACTTCATTTACTTTCAGTCGGTAACAGCAACACATAATTAATATATTATTATTTCCTTTGAGACAAGAGAGGACTCTCACATGCATGCCATTTCAAAACCATCTCCTATATCATGGTGTAGTCACCAATCTACAATATATAGGAAGATCTGCTAGGCTCCAGGGATGCAATAAGGATGGCCATGTGCCCCATCTTTAACATCAGCCATCTCATAGCCGTACCAAGGGACTTTTTTGTATGTGCTATTCTGACATTACTAGGCATTCCATTTTATCCCTTTGATGGTTTCCCATTATGTCCCACTTCTAAAACCTTTCACTAGGCTGTCATGAACCACAAAACTTCTTCTGCCCTTCCTACTTTTGCAGATTTTCATCTCACA
Organism: Glaucomys volans; assembly: GCA_020662805.1. Taxonomy (NCBI): domain Eukaryota; kingdom Metazoa; phylum Chordata; class Mammalia; order Rodentia; family Sciuridae; genus Glaucomys; species Glaucomys volans. The sequence goes on from JAJEJO010000874.1 coordinate 2,242,427, forward strand.
CCTGTCTCTAATCCATGTCCAGAAAAATCCAGAAGTAAACTTTCTTCACTATATAAGTTCATCAATTTACAGTTCCTGAAAACACATCCTTTCCACAGCCTTCCCATATTAAATAATAAGAACAAGATAATGTTGCAATGTAGCAGAGCACACAAAATTTTTATGATTGAGCATTCTGAATGGCAATCAATTATGTATTTATTAGTCAAAATTTTTGCTCCCCAAATTAGAGGCACCCATATCTTTCAAGCAGTTATTTTTAAATTAGGATAGATAAGGTCTAAATTATTGTTTTTAGATAATCACTTATCTCATTTTATCTGTTCATTATGTGTGCAAGTCGCTGCAATCTCTGTTGCTGTCACCTGCTCCTTTCTTGAATTTTTTTCCTTTGAAATCTGATTTTCCTCTTACTGTTCCAGACTCACCTCCTTTGTAGGTCTTTCTTCACCAGCCTATTAGCTTACTGTTCTCAGGGTTCTTTCTTTGCTTATTTTGGTCCTCTTTACTTTAACTCTCTCTGAAAATTTCATCCAAAGCTTAAGACTTCTAATAGTAAAGAACCCCATATTTATATCTGCAGATCACATGTTTTTATCATGATGTGGATTTATAGAATCTTATTTCACATTCACCTCTGAACACACCACCAGTACCCTATATTCAGTATACATAAAAATGAATCTATACATTTATCTCCAAATATAAAAATTTTCTCAACATCCCTAATCTCTATTGAGAAATACTTGGGCCATCATTGTATGCTTCTCTTTAATGTTCAAAAATCCAGTCAATGGGCAAAACTTGTTATTTTTTTCTGGAAATATTACTCCAGGTACTGTTCTTGAACCATTTCTGCTGCTACAGCTCTACTTCAGATAATCATAACACACTGCAATTCACTCTTCTTTCAATTAGTAATATTTCATATCTCATTGGTACAAGTATAAATAGTGCAAGATTAATAGCTTAGATCATTACTTTTCCTCACAAATGACCTGGGATATAATACTGCCACGGCATATAAACCTTGGTCATTCATTCATTCTACAATGATCTACCAAAGCACTTACTATGTTTTTGGTACTATTCTAGATGCTCTGGATGAAACAGAAAGCAAAACATAGAAACATACCACCCCCTGGAATTTATATTCTAGCAGAGGACACAGGCAATAAATAAAAAAGAAAAAAATAAAGATATTACTAGCAGGTTAGAAAATAAATGACATAGTGAATAGAAAACAAAGATCAGATTGATGGGGATGAGAAAAACCAAGGGAGTTGGAAATGAAATAAGGTGTCAAGGTAAAATTTAGCACAAACATAAAAGAGGTGAGAAAGTCACACATGCATTTATTAGCATAAATATGTTCAGACAGAAGGCAGTCTATGCAAAGGTCATACAATAAAAACATGCATAATATGATCTAGAAACAGTAAGAACACCAATGTTGGAAGGAAGTTTCAAGGGGGATAGAGATAGGAGGTGAGATCAGAGTGAACAAGCATTTCAGGTCATTGTAGGGATTTAGGCTTTTACTCTGGGTAAAATTATTAAGTAAATGTGATAAAGCTCCTCTTAAGAAGGAAGTGAACCAGAAATATTAAAGTTATTCACTGATACAAGAGAGATAAATGATGGTTTCATAAACCATCAGCTAGCTCATTGAGTCTAGTAAAACCTTCATTTGAAAGTACTATTAGACGTTTAATGTTGGATTTCTTTCAACATGTCTTCTAAATTTGGATTAAGCAAATAAAATCAACAAACTTTTTGACTGCAGTGTTTTGACAGCTCACCACAGGTAAGTTTCTGACATTGCAGCATACCACAGTTGTTGAAGCCTCCTTGAGCAACAGGGATATGAAAATGTTCCTAAAAATCTAGAAAGGAAGACTAGCACCAAACGCCAGTGAACTCTGTAAGAATCACCCTGTCCAGCAGGAAACACAATTTTAAAACTGCTTCTTTAAGTCAAGTATGAAAAGAGAAGTTAGTTCATGAAAATGAAGCAACTGTCCCTAATTAATTAGTAGGGAACTGTCCCTGTATTTTGGAAATGACCTTTGAAAGAGGTCCTGATGTTCTGGTTTTATTCCTATTTTTGGAGAACTTTGATATTGATGGAAAGCATCAACTGTGAGGGTGGAGGGGATTTTGAGCCCTTAATGATCCTGTTAGTGACCCAGTACACTAGAAAAACACCTGATTAGGGGGATAAATGGCTTCATCTACCCCCTTGCAAGGCTTCACATGACCTCTCTGCCTTAGTTGGGCATCCAAAGCCGTAATCACTGAGTATGAAAATACATCCATTGATTAAGAAAGGCTACTATACTAGTTCAACTTTCTGTTATGTGTCTAGACTAAAATTTCATCTGATTTCTCTCCCCACATATCTATATATATACTTTTGCCAATGTGAAAACACATTAGAAAATATATCTTTTAAAAACATTTACATATATATAAAAAAATTCATATATAAACATTTATATATATATATACATATATATATATAATAAATCTAGGGATGTAGAGTTTTGACTCAACATGTTAGGAGTTTGCATGTCATGGCTTCCATCCACACAGCAAGAAAAAACTGTAATAATTTAAAAATCAGCAGCTTTTCTTAGACTCCTCAGAGAGCTATAAGTGCAGAGCAAATAGTTACCCCTAAATCTGAAGAGAGAGGTGAATTCAGAGAGTCATGTCCAGGATCTGCTTATTTGAACAGAAGCCACCAGGGTCAGAAAATGCTGGAAACACTTAAATGGAAATTTAATGAAAATGCTAGAAGCTGAATGACATTGAGAAATTCTCTGGGCTGCAGTCTTAGGAGGGACTTCATATTTTGGTTAGTTTTATGTCTGTGCACCCCACCAGGATCTTAAGTTGAAGAGTCAAGAAAGAATTCTCTCTGGACTCTAGCAAGGGAAGAAGAGTAACCATGATGAAATCTGCCCAATGACATCCATAATAAAAGTTTACTCTCAAATGGAAAAGGCTTTGCTAGAACTTTATTTCCTCTGGAGGAAGAGCATTATCTTTCATGTCTGACCTGAGAAGGAAAAGTTATATTATTGGACCAATAAAGTAATTGTGAAGGTTACAGTCCAAACAAACAGGCCTACAGAAAGACTAATATTTTACCAAAAGAGATGCAATTCTTCCACTAGCCTACACCTTACCATCATGATTGGTATAGGGCTCCAATATGGTAACTAGATTATAGTTGAAAGACCTATAAAATTCAGAATTTCTCTGGGAAGGGTACTTAGGGAAACCCAAAGCCAAGAACAAAGACAACAGAGAATTTTAAGCCTCTGCCAATTTGCAGTTAAAGCAAAATTGTATACAGCCTAACTCCTAGAAAGATTAATATTAATCTTCATAATAAATGCCCATTTGTGTGAATACTCTGTATTCAAAGAAAATGTTTAGTCAAGCAGAATTGTAGTGCATACCAAATGAAGAAAATGCTGCAGAAACAAAGCAATCATCAGACTGAGAAATAGCTTAATAAATATTACAAGAGAGAATTTTTGATAACTATCATTCAATGTTATAGGTCATACTTCATACCAAAGTCATGAAGAAAATCTTAAAAGAAGTCAGGGAGAGAAATAACTGAGGCTATTAAAAAAAAAAGATAAGAAGAAGTACATTGGACTTTTTCTTGGAAGCTTTGTAAGTAATAACAGAGTAGACTGAAATTTTTAGTGTTGAAAGAAAGAAGAAAGAAAAATTACTAACCTAGAATTCTACATGCAGCCAATTAGCCTAAAAAGTTATACATTATGTAAGAAGCAAGCATAGAGGAAGACATTCTAAGAGAAAAATCAAAAGGAAGTGCTAGAAATCAAAAACACAATAACCAAAATAATTAGAGGAAAGAATCATAAGCTTGAAGACAAACCTTTAGAAACTTCCAAACAGAAGTTCCAGAGATTAAAAAAAAAATGGAAAAAATGTAGATCACCCAAAAACTATTGGATAATTTCAAAAGTTTTAACACAAGGAAGGGAAGGAAGGAAGGGAAATAGTTGAAGTCATGATGACCAAAAACTTTCTCAAATTAATGACAGGAAAAAAAAGGCATAAATCATGGAGTTCAAAGAGCATTAATCAGGAATAAATATCCCCAAACTACTCTTAGATATATTCTATTCAAACTTCTGAAACCCAAAGTCATGAAGAAAATCTTAAAAGAAGTCAGGGAGAGAAAACACTGAGGCTATTTAAAAAAAAAAAAAAGATAAGAAGAAGTACATTGGACTTTTTCTTGGAAGCTTTGTAAGTAATAACAGAGTAGACTGAAATTTTTAGTGTTGAAAGAAAGAAGAAAGAAAAATTACTAACCTAGAATTCTACATGTAGCCAATTAGCCTAAAAAGTGCAAGAGAAATAAATGCATTCTCTGGCAAACAAAGACAGAAGAAAATTCATTGCTACAAGACCTTGCAAGAAATGTTAAGAAGAAGTTCTTCAGGCAGAAAAATACATATATATATATACACAGTTCAGAAACTTAAATCTACAAAAGAAAGGAAGAGCTACTGGAAAGGAATAAATTAAGATAAAATAAAAGTTATCATTTTTATTCTTAATTGATCTAAATATAATTGTTGAATGTATTAACAGCAACGAGTATCTTGAGACTGTAGCATAGGGATTTTTTTAAGGAATATGACAAGAATTGGGAAATATTATTTTATGAGGTAATTACACTCATGAAGAAGAATTGTTATGGTTTGTAGACTTCGAGTGTGTCTTCCAAGGGTTGATGTGTTGAAAGCCTGGTCCCAGTGCTGAGAAGTGTCAATACCTTTAGAAGGTGGGTATTAGTGCAAAGTGATTAGTCACTAGGGGCACTGCTCTTAGAATTAGTGTAGTTCTCATGAGAGCCTAGGCAGTTCCTACAAGATTGGAAAAGAGCAAGACTGAAGTCTTTTCAGTCTGTCTTGCCATATGATCTCTTCTACAAGTGACCCTGTAATTGCGAAGTCATCCACCTTGAGGTTCTCACTTGAGGTTGATAAGATGTGGCTGCCCAGCCTTGACTTTCAGCCTCCAAAACTGTGAGTTACATAGACCTCTTTTCTTTATAAAGAATCCTGCCTCATCTATTTTGTTATGACATCAGAAAACAGTTTAGCACAAGAATCGTATTAACTGAAGTTGGACATAGATTGCTTTAAGAAGTATGATGGAAACTCTAGAACAACCAGTAAAAAGGTGTTCAAAAGGCAATATAATTGACATTGAGAGATGATAAAATCAAGTGTGTATGCAAAAAGATTTTCCCAGAAAAAGTAATTACAAATGAAAAAGTAATAAGGTTTCTCAGTTGAAAACCACTGAGGCAGATTGTGGCTGGTCAAGCAAAAATAGAGTTTATTGGGTAAATATTAAGTGAGTGGACTGGTGAACCAGATTTATGACTAAACTTGTAAAAATAATGCTCTAAACCACAAAACAGAAGGGATTGATGAGAAACCCTCTGCCACTGGCACTCCCACTTGCAAGTAGTAGATAGAGCCTGATTTCATTGCAGCTTCTCCTGGCATCAGTCAGAATACTGCTCCTGAACTAGAACCCAAATTAAACATACTGCCATCAACCCAAGACAGATGCTCCTGCCATCCTCCTCCTCAGAAAATGGGTGCAGCACAGTGAATCCTTCCTCAAGCTGCTAATTTCCAAGTCAGATTCTCCTATAAGATACCTGATTGATGGAGACTTGGGCACATATCTGGGACTCAGCCACAGAGGGAGTTGGAATCAAGTTTTCTGACTTCCACCATGAGAAGGTGAAACTCATAAGGCAGGAAAATTGCCAAACACACAGGATTATATTCAAAAGTTCTAGGCAGCCAGAAAAACTAAAGCCAAGAGATATTTAGAACATTTCAAATTTATACATTGCCTGGAATTCTAAAACAGGATGATCCCATTTCTTAAAGGAAATGAATATAATATTCATTGTCCTTAGTCAAGGTTACAGAAGATTGAATAAAGCATCTGTGGTTATATTAGAAACTCGTGGAGATTTCTGTGTAACAAGAGACCTTGGGTAGAGTAGATACACTGAAGCCTCACCACTAATGGCTGTAGTGTTAAAAACCATCAATAATTCTTTGTCAAACTTTCCAACATCAGTCTTTTACTTTGTATAAATACACATGTCTGGGGAGCCATTTATGACCAGCAATTAAAGCCAGGTTTGGTGAGCTGTCAGACACGGAAATCTGGCTTCCAGGAACTGGCAATCCTTAAGAGATTGTTCCAGATGTGGCTTTAGTACAGAGTGGCTCAGGGCCTAGAATATGCTGTTCCTGCTGGGATGACCTGCTAGAGCAAACTGCTTCCTTAACTCCACCCCATCCTGTTCCTCACAGAAGCTCCTCCTGGTCCCCCTTTTACCTGCATGACTATAAATAAAGGGAAGGTGGGCTCCTCCATTTTTGTTAGAGCCAGATCTTAGCATGGCTCAATCTCTCATGGCCCCTTTGATATATAAAAGCTCATTGTCTCCTGTGGTTATTCTATTAAATACATTTCTTAGTGATTAATCTACAGCTGGCTCATCCCTCCGACAGAAACCCTTTCCCTCACCCACCCTGGATGTGGAAGAAACCCTATATGTGCATTAAACCTAATGCATAAAATATTTTAAAAGTAAATAAACAACATAATAAATACTATTATTCTTTTAAAAAAAAAACAACATAGTAAATGTTAGTTACTCCTAAAGAAAAAAATTGAAAAATAAAAATGATTAGATTTTTGTCATACAGATGAAAATGCTATTTCTGTTATTTAAATAGAAACATCTTGGTTTCAAAAATTTCATGCACACTTAAATTTTCTGGTTTTCTATAAGGAGTGTTGAAGCCACCACTCTGTCCTAATGAAAATTAAAAAACTGATCAGACTGGAAACCAACAACTCTTCTTGGATCCATGAAAGCAGGGAGACACGGGTAAATCTCTACACTCGCGAACGGGAGACAGAGAGGTGGGTGAAGGGAATCATTGCTTGCTACAGTGGCGACTTGTCCACATAAACTGCACTGGGAACCAGAGCCAGGGTAGGAAAACCTCAGTTCTAGTTGATGAATTGCTGGAGTCTAAGCATGAACAAGTCTGATGATTTAAAAACTTCATGGGAACCAAGTCTAGAGACACCTCAACATCTTGGTACCTCCAGGATCCCAACCAGGTTCTCAAAGTAAATACTACAGAAAAAGTCCTTCCTGCTTTTGTGAGGGGGGAGAAGAAAAGAAACCATTTTGAAACATTCCAGAATACCCTATTTTTAACAAGGATTTCCCTCAGAAAAAACTAGTAAATGAGAGCCTAACTTGCTCAAGTTTTAGAGCCTAAATGATCTGGGGAAATAGGAAGTACTGAACTCCAGCTGGCTTCAGCTCCAGATGTGGGAGAAGGAAAATACATAACTCCATCTCGTTCTAACCTTCCTCTCTCACCTAAGAGAAGGCTAAGGGGAAACTGAAAAGCACTTGTGAAGTTCAAGTCCAAAGACTTAAGCTCATTTAACGACTGAGACGTAATCCCAGAGCTATAGAACTATCACAGAACCTCTCTCCACACCTTGTCACAACATTACTAAAGGGCTATTCATACCAGGACCTTTTACCTGTAGAATGTGTATGCTATTGAGGGAAAAAAAAATCACGTGATAAACTAGACAGAAAAAACAATTGAAGATTCAGATCAAACATCAGAATCCGATTCAGATACAGCAGGAATACAGAACATTCTCCAGGATAGATGGTATATTTGGTCAGAAAACAATCTTAAAAAATTTAAGAAGATTAAAATTACATCAGATATATTCTCCGAACACAATGCTATGAAACTGATAATCAATAGCAGAAGGAAAATTGGAACATTTGAAAATATGTGGAAATTAAATGACACACAATCAGTAGATGAAAAACAAAATCAAAAGAAAAATTTTAGGCAATTGAAAATTAAAACACAACATACCAGAACTTATGATAGTCAATAAAACCAGCTCTATGAGGGAAATTCATAGCAATAAATGCCTACAATAAGAAAAAGACATACCCCAAATAAATAATATAATTCACACCAAGGGACGAATTAATCCCAAAGTGAAGAAATGAAAGGAATACTGATGAGAGAAGATACAATTGAAAAAGAAATTAGAAACACAATAGAAAAGATCAAAGAAAAGACTTAATTTTTGATACTAAAAGCAAAATTTAAACAACTGTAGACCAAAAACAAAAAAACTTAAAAAAGAAATTACAAGTGAAAGAGGAGACCTCACAATGCATATTACCCAAATATAAATAATCAAAAGAAGTTATTTTGAACAATGGTGTATCACCAAATTGGATAACCTAGAAGCAATGGATAAATTCTTAGAAATATACAATGTAACAAACTAAATTGTGAAGAAATAGAAAAATTGAACGTATCAGCATCAAGTGAGGAGAGTAATCAAAAACTTCCCAACGTGAAAGCCCTTGATTGGATGACTTCACTAGAGAATTCTACTAAACTTGTAAAACGGAATTAATGTCAGTCATTCTCAATCTCTTCCAAATCAAACTCTTTCAACCACTCAAAGAGGAGAACATTTCTGAGCAAATTATTAAAGGCCACTATTTTTCTGACACTAAAGGCAGCAATAATACTCTAAGAAAAGAAAATTACAGTAAAATATCCCTGATGACGATAGATAGGAAAATATTTTTAAAACCCAAGGAATTGATTTAAATGGCACTTTAAAAGGATTCTACACCATGATGAGGTGGTATTTGTCATAGGGAGGCAACCATGTTTCAATATACACTAATCTGTAAATGTGATGCACCATAGAAACAGAATGAAAGATAAGGATCACATAATAATCTAAAGTGATGCAGAAAAAAATTGACAAAATTCAAAATGTTCAAAAAACTAGGTGTAGCTGAAATATACCCCAATATAATAAAGACCATAAATTGCAAGTCAACAGTTAGCACCATAATTATGAATGAAAAGACAGAAGCTTTTTTTCCTCCAAGATCAAGAACAAGACAGCCATCTTCTCAATTCTATTCTCTGTGGTCCTAGAAGTCCTAGCCAGATTAAATAAGCAAGAAAAAAAAAGGCATTCAAATTAGAAAAGCTAAATTCTTATCTTCAAATGATATGATCTTATAGATAGGAAACACTAAAGACTCCACGGAAAAATTGTTAGACATAATAAACATACCCAGTAAAGGTGCAGGATACAAAATCTTCACACAAAAGCCAGTACTGTCTCTAAACACTAACAATTAACTATCCGGAAGGTAATCACAAAAACAGTCCCATATATAACAGGATTAAAATGAACAAAACATTTAGGAATATGTTTAATGATAAAGGTGAAAGGTCTGTTGTACTGAAAGTTAGAAAACATTGATAAAAGCATTGCAGAAGACATGAATAAATGGAAACACTTTTAAATGGTAGAAGGATCTGAATAGACCCATTTAAACAGAAAACATACAAATGGCCAATAGGTATATGTAAAAATGACCAATATCACAGATTATGAGGGAAATGCAAATTAAAGCCATAATGAGATATCATCTGACACCTGTTGGAATAGTTGTTTTTAAAAAGAAAGGAGATAAGTGTTGGGAAGAATTGTAGAAAAGGAAACATTTTTATACTATTTTTGGAATAAATTAGTATAGCCATATAAAGCAGTATGGTGGTTTCTTAAAAATTCCAAATAGAGCTATCATATAGTCCAGGAATCACTAACTGGATAGATATCCAAAGGAAATGAATTAAGTATGTCAAAGAGATATTTATCCTCCTATGTGTATCACAGCATTCCTCACAAAAGCAAATACAGAATCAACTTAATTATCCATTGGTGGATTAAAAATATATATATATATGTATATATATATAAATGTATGTATGTATGTGTGTGTGGTGTGTGTGTGTGTATAAATACATATAATATATATATATAATATATATATATATATCAGCCACAGCCTGCATGGGGAGGAAGTAAGTAACCCTTGGAGGTGTGGGCTGGCTAGAAATAAAAGTCTGAAAAAGTAGTATTAACAAATAACACAAAGGACACAAGAAATATATATATTGAAAGCCAGGACTTGACAGGTGGAAAAGACCTAATGGATCTGATCCTAACAAAGGGGAAAAGCCTGCGAATGCTTTATTTATAGTGAAACACACCAAAGGAATTTATGGTGAGGCAGAGTTCTTCAAGGTAAACAAGATGCCCCAGGCTGTGGGGAAGTTGACTTTATTGGGGACTTATCACTTGCTCAATAATTCTTCCTCCTCCAGGTAGCTGGTGCCTCAAGGCTAGTTAGGAGCACTACTATCTCTTTCACCCCAGGGCAGCAAGCATCTGAATTCAAAGCTAGGGGACCCATGAATTCCACACCAGGTATGGAATCCTCCCCTTTAACAGCAGCCCCCTGCAGATAGGTGTGTATAACTATCTTCGTACTGAGAAGCACCTTTGTACTGAGAAGAACCCAAAAGGGCAGTCCAGCGGTCCAAGTCTGTGGAATTCAAAGGAAAATATGCATATGTATACATATATATATACGCACACATGAGAAACAAATATTATTCAGCCTTATAAAAGAAGAAATTTCTTTCATTTGCTATAACATGGATAATCCTGAAAGACATTATACTAAGTGAAATAAGCCAGGCACACAAAGATACATATTCCATGATTTCATTCATATGTAGAATGTAAAAACAATCATTGAAGGAGAAAGTACTACAGCGGTTATGCAGACCTGAGGATCGAAGGGAGAGGGAAATGAGGAAATATTGGTTAAATGACACAGATAACATGATATATTGTGTACTTGAAAATTGCTAATATTCTGGGTCTTAATTGTTCTCATAATAAAAAATACAATAAAATGTGAGATAGTGGATATATTGTCTTAGTTGCACTAATCATTTCACAACATATAGATAAAAAATCACCTTGTATACCATAAATGTACACAATGCTTATTTGTTAATTATGCTTCCATATAAATAGATTATTTTTTGATTGTTTTTAAATGTAAAATAGCAATCATTAGTATGATAAGGGCTATAACATTAAAAGAAAAATAGATGGACAATATAGGTAAAAAGATACAAATCATGCAGAACCAAAAACAAAATGCTATAGATCAAAAACACTGAAATAGAAATTAAGAATAACTTTGATAGGCTCAGCAATAGACTTCTCAATGATGAGGAATGAATGTCTGAGTTTGAGCATATCTCAATTGAAGTTTCAAAACTGAAGATCAAAGAAAGCAAACACACACACACAAAAAATAGATTTCCCCAGAACTATGAGATAATTTCAAAAGATGTAACACACATATATTTGGAATACTAGAAGAAGAAAGGAAGATAAGAAATATTGCAATGATTAAAAAACAATTTCTCCAAGCTAATGTCAGACACCAAATCACAGATCCAGGATGGTTAAAAACTATAAAACTGATTAAATTTAAAAACAAGTCAGGCATAGTGGCACATGCATGCAATCCCAGCAGCAAAGGAGGCCATGACAGGAGGATTGTGAATTTTATGCCAGGTTCCTTGGCATTAGAGTGAGATGTCCCCCCTCAAAAAAATGCCAAAGCAAATTTAAAAAGAAAAAAAGAACATGCATAGGCATATAATTTTCAAACTAAAGAAAACCAAATACATAAAAAATTTTGAAAATAATCTGGAGGAAAAGAATTACTTTACATATACAGGAGCAAAGATAAAAAATATACTCAATTTCTCCACAGAACCATGGAAGAAAAGTAAATTCACTGAAATATTCAAAGTATTGAGAGAAACAATATCAAGTAAGAATTCTGTTCCCTATGAAAAACTACATGATATATGTTATATATATAAACACACACACACATAGATAAACCTTTTCAAACAAAAAAATTGGTAGACTTGGTGTGCAAGAAATGTTCAAGAGAAGGGAAAAACTAAGGCCTACATAAAGAAACAGATAAGTATATTAAAAATATTATCAACAATGTATTCAATTATGTATGTATGCTTATGTACATGTGATATATATGTGCTTTTGTATGCCTATCTATAAATTAAATTAATAACAGCAATGATCCAGGGGCAGGAGAGAGGAATTAGGATTGCTTTGCTATTATAAAGTACTCACAATACCTTAAAATTATATAGTCTTAATCCAGCAGTTAGAAAATTAGTGACCACATAGTATCAATCAAGTGGATATAATTAACATCCATAGACACTTCATCCAACAAAAGCAGAATATACAATCTTTTCAAGTTCACATGGAACATTCACTAGGTCATAAAACAAACCTTAGCACACTTATGGAATAGATATTGTATAATATCTACTCTCAGACTATAATTTAATTAACACAGAAATCAATAACGGAAGGATAACTGAAAATCCTAAAATTCATGTAGATTAAACAAAGCACTTCAAAATAGCAATGGACCAAAGAAGAAAACTTGTTCAAAATTTTAAAATATTTTGAACTATATGACAACTGATCTAAATTAGAGAGATTCACTGAAAACAGGGTTTAGAGAGAAACTTACAGCACTGGATGCATATATTAGAAAATAAGAAGTTCCTAAAAGTAATAATATAATAAGTTTCTACCTTATTATTGACACTAGAAAAAAGGGAAAATTACTCAAAAGAAGTCAGGAGAAAAGAAATAATAAGAATTAGGAGAGAAATCAATCAAATTGAAACAAAAAAAAATCAAAGGAGAAAATCAGTGACACCAAAAACTGGTTCTATAGAAAAAGTCAGTAAAATTGATGAGCTTCTAGCTAGGCTAATGAAAGGGAAAACAGAGAAAGAGAATACAAATTTCTAATATTAGAAATGAGAGAGGGACATTATTACAGAAATGATGAACATTAAAAGATAATAAATATTGTGAAAAATTCTATAACCTCAAATTTTATAAGCTGAATGAAATGGGTGAATTCCCTGAAAGACAATCTGCCAAAACTCACAGAAGGAGAAATAATAAATGTCTAAAACAGAATGAGCAAGGCCTAAATAGGTTCATTGGTAAAATCGACACTTAATAAGGAAGAAATTATACTAGCTTTTTATAATCTATCTCACAAGACAGAAGCATCCTCACTCATTCTATGAGGACATATAAACAGTAATGCAAAAAACAGATAAAGATACTGGAGGGGGAAGAGTTATAGAACAATATCTTTTGTAAATATATATATATACAAAGCACTCAAGAAAATTTTAGCAAATTGAATGAAATAATGTATAAAAATGTATATGCCATAACAAAGTGAGATTTATCCCAATATGTTCAGCTGGTTCAACAGTCAAATCAAATGTAATCTATAACAAAATGGATTAAAAACAGAAAATCACATGATTAAATAAGTAGTTGTAGAAAAGTTTGACAATAATCCAGTTTCTATTTATAGTAAAGACTTTACAAAACCAGGAATAAAGGAAACTTTCCTGAATTTAAAAATAAAATCCTATCAAAAAATACAGAAAACTTTATGCTTCATGGTGAGAAATTAAGAGGTAAACCACTAAAATCAGGAACAGTGCAAGGATGTCTCCTGTAAACAATCCTTGACAATACCTACAAAGCTAACATACAAGTGTCAATCACTTTTCTATATACCACCTGTTATGGTTTGGATATGAGGTGTCCCTCAAAATTTCCTATATGCAGAGTGAAAGTGATTAGTTTATGAGAACTGTAACCTATCTAGTCCATCCTAGCTTGAATGAACAAATGGATGATATCTATAGGTAGGTGGGGTGTGTATGGAACATGTGAATCACTGGAAGTTATACTCTGGGAAACTTCATCTTCTGTGGCCTTTCCTCTCCCCTCCTCTCCTCTCCTCTTCTCCCTCCCTTCCCCTCCTCTTCCTCCTCCTCTTCCTCCTCTTTCTCCTCCTCCTCCTCCTTTGGACTACATTTCTGAAGCCATGAGATCAAAATAAACCTTTCCTTCCCAAAGTTGTTCTTGTCATATGTTTTGGTCATAAGAAGAAAACTTAACACAGAAATTAGCACCAGAAATGTGGTCATAGTTGCAACAAACCTGACTATGTGGTTGAAAGTCTTTGGAAATAATTTGCCTGAGGGGTTTGAAGATAGAAGTTGGAGAAACTTTAGAGTGTTGTGTACCTTGATGGATCATTCTGGAGGGAGCTCAGAAGACTGGAATGCAGACAGTAAAGATGTTCACATGAGGTTATAGAGAGGATTCTACTGGGAATTGCATGAGAGGTCAATCATGTTATATCTGGCAAAGAATTCGTCTAGATTTTATACATGTCCTGAGACTTTGTGTGAGGCTTAATGTAGTGACAAACTAATCTGGTGGAGGAAATTTCAAGTTAGCACAGAATTCAGGCAGTGGCATGGATTTTGCTGGCAGCTTTTAACCAGGTTTACTGTGAGAATTGGGAAGAGAAAGAAGAGAAGATTTTATAAACTTGCAGTTTGGGCAAAATAGTGCATGTAAAACTCAGTCTATGAAAGGTGTGGTTATTGAAGAGATTATAGCAACTAAAGAGATGCTAAGTACTTTGCACAGAGACTAGGAATCATGACTTAAGGGCAACTCAGGAATTTTAAAGACCACATCCATTGCTAGATCAAGAATGTACAGGAAAAAATTTCTTTTGAGTAGAGACAGTGGGTTCACCTTGTTCACACTCATACATCTAGAAAGTTGTTTCACCAGTCTCAACTGCCCAGGCACTCAGAGGCTGCGGTAGCTATCATCCCATGAGACCCAGCTACTGTGACAGCTGACAGTAGTCCTAGGCCTCATTCAGTTGGTGCTGGTTCTGTAGGAATGCAAGATGCTGGAAATAAGCATTCATGGAAGCATCTACCAGGATTTCAGAGGAAGGCCTGGGATGCCAGGCAAAGTGTATCGGGGTCAGAATCCCTGTGGGTTACCCATGAGCATGATGTACAAAGCTGTGAAAGTGAAGCTGAATTTAAAATGAAGGCCTAGAAATTAAAAGATGCCAGTAACATAGACTGTCTGCCAAGAACAGCTGCTGGTTGTGGAGATAGCCAGGCTAAAAAAGAGGTCATGTGTGCTGCAACCTGCTAGGCCAAGGCCTAGACCTTTGTAGGACTTGCAGGACTGCCCAAGACCTTTGTAGTGTACATCTTGCCACCACATATCCTAGATGCTATTTGCAGAGTTTTGGCACTTGTTTGCCCATCGGGGTTTCTATCTTGTTTTGGTCCCCTCATTTCTTTATATCCCCCTAGTCCTCCCTTTTACAATGGGATTGTTTACTCTGAACCATTTTATATTATATAAATAGATGATTGGGCTTTGATTTTTACAGGGGTTACAAATTCACAGCTAAGAATTTGCTTTGAGTCTCAGATAAGATTTTGGATTTAGATATTTGGGCAATGATAGAACTGTTCATATTATAGGAACTTTGGAAATCAACTACAGGCATTTTGCATTGTGAGAGAAACATTAATTTTTGGAGACTGTGGGCAGAATACTATGTTTTGACTATGAAAACTCTTGTGTTAATGCAAGACTATTGGATGTAATATGATTGGATTATGACATCTGTAACCTAAGCATTCTCATTCATTGCTGGTGGGAATCCAAAATGGAAGACAGGTTGGCAGTCTTTTAAAAAATAAATATGCTCTTATCATAAGATCCAACAATCACACCCCTTGTTATTTTCTCAAAGGAGGTAAAAGCTTAAGTCCACCAAAAGCCTACACAGGGATGTTTTTAGCAGCTTTATTCACAATTGCCAAAACTTAGAAACAACCAAGAGGTCCTTCAGAAGATGAATGAATACATCCAGACAATGGAATATTATTCATTGCTAAAAACAAATGTACTATCAAGCCACCAAAAGATATGAAGGAAACTTAAATGTATATTATAAAATGAAAGAAGTCAGACTGACAAGGCAACAAATTATATGATTACAACTTTATGACATTCTTGAAAATATAAAAATCTGGAGTCAGCAACAAGTTTGCCAACTGTTTTAGGCACGGAGGTGTGGGCCATCAGGAAGTGGATGAGTAGGTGGAGCACAGGACTTTGAGAACAGTGAAAATACTCTATGTAATACCCTATCCATGGGCACATGTCATTATACATTTGTCCAAACACTTAGAACGTACAACATAGAGTGAATCTTAATGAAACCACTGGACTTTGGGTGACCATGATGTGTCAATGTAGGTTCATGAATTGTAACAAATGTACCACTCTGGGGGTGGGAGCAAACTGATAAAAGGGAGGCTATGCATGTGTGAGGGCAAGATCATATGGGAAGTCTTTATATCTTCCCCTTCTTTTTGCTACAAACCTAAAATTGCTCAGATTAAAAAAGAAAGTAATAAAAAAGACTTGCAGTCTGAAAGAGGCTTAATTTATAATCAGAGATTGTTTTAGTTTGGAAGATTCAATTTCAAAAATACAAAGCATCATGATTGTCATAAAAGATAAGGTTAATGGAGATATTTTTGTGTAAGTGGCTAAATGGATATAGAACCTGAAACCTGAGTAATAATAGGTATTTACCTAAATATGTTATGTTGTTTTAATATAAACAAAATCTAGTATTCCCTTAAATCATTACAATATGCCTCAATATAGCACATATTCTTATTTTTCTGATGAAAACACACTATAAATTAAAGCACAAAATGAAAAGTTGAAAGGATTCCAAATTTAGTTTCTAAAAATCCACTAATACTTAATAAAATACATATATATGTATATATGTATATATAAATTTTATATTTGCCTACTCCAAATATGGTCCTATAATCCTATGACAGATTCATCCTAAGTTTATAGATTTGAGTAATGTATATGTCAATGTCAATAAACATTCTTAACATGGCCTATTTTTTTTCTATGTTTATAACATCAGTTAAGTTTCTGGACTAGACCATGCTAGTCCACACACATTCTATTCACAGAGCAGCCTATATGCATTCCTAAACTGATAATCCTCAACACCTCCTAAAATGAGAACATCTACACTGAACAAAAATAAATGATTAGGATAGCAAACTATAAAAAATAAAATAAGGGTATTTTATTGTTAGTATTATTAGCAAAGGGACCTGTGTTGTGGTGAGCCAAATTCTCTAAGTGCATAAAACCCTCCCCAGAATAAATTAGTTACTTTAGGAAGCTACATTAACTCTTTCTGCCCACAAGAGCCCCGTTTGTTGCCAGGAAACATAGACACAGGATGGCTTACCCACACAAAAAATGCTAAGGGATTCATTGATTCTTATCATTAACACTGACTTTCCATTATGGCATTTCTCTGAAACAGATCTCCACTTTTCGAAGTTGACAGATTTTAATGTGTTATATTTTGCCTACTTCTGTAATACATTAGATTATCCAGGGGATCAGAAAATTCAGCTAAAACCTATAATGACCAAAAAGACTTTAACCTAAGACATAAAATAAAATGTTGAAAGAACTGACTGATTTTTTTTTTTTCAAAAGAGAAGGTTGAAGGCAAGGTAAAAACAGTCCTAAAATTTACCAAAGGATTGTAATGTATCAGCGATATGTTGCACATAAAAATAGTAACTAGCTGTTCTTTATTTCAACTGAGGATAGGAAAAAGAATATATATATATATTCTTATATATATAATATTTTTCTTTATATATATAAAATATATATTCTTATATATTCCATATATATGATATATATATTCTTATATATTCCATATATATATATGGAAGAGGTTTGGTTATAAGAAAAAGGAACCTGACAGTGTTTACTTAGAACTGTTTTTTTCCTTTCATTATAAAAGAAAAATATAATCTGTGTGGAAAGTTTTTAAAAGTGCAGAAATAGAATGAAGGAATAAAAATCACACATAATTCTATTATCCAAAATGACCACCTATAATATGCTGGTCTTCTACATGATTTTTATTTTAATCATTATATTTCATGATCATTCCATAAATTATTTAGTAAGTTACATATGTCACATTTTGACTACTTATAATTAATTATTGTATTTAGTACTACAATGAATAATCATGTAATAATCTCTAAATTTTTTTACTCTTGCCTCATTAAACTCATGGAATAAACCGGTTTATGTTATAAAAATGTTGTTTTATGTTATAAAAGTGCCCTCCAGAATGACTGTACCAAGTTAACTCCTACCAACAAATGTGTAAGTTTTCCTGGTCTATATAGGATCATGCATACTTATGTCATTGTTTGACCTTGCAGGATAGCAGTCTCCTTTTACCCATAGAGGACCTATTCCAGGACCTCTAGTGGATACCTGGAGCTGTGTACAGTTCCAAACCCAATACATACTGTGTTTTCTCCTGTATATACAATTATAAAGTTTATTAATTAAGCATACTACAAGATTAATAACAATAACTAAAAATAAAATGGAACAATTAAAACAACATACTGTAATACAGGTTATTTAAAACTTAAGAATTATTCTTGGAATTTTTCATTTAATATTTTCAGACCAAAGTTGGCCACCAGTAACCAAAGCCATAAAAAGTGAAACTGCAGATAAGAAGGGAGGGACTGCTGTATTTTCATTATAATTTCTGTTCCTTTCATGAATTACCTGCCCACTTTTCCATAGGTACATTGGTCTCATTCTAAGGATTTTGCAAAGGTTTTGCAAATATTTAGAGCATCCTAATTTATCATTTACCTTTTGTTTTACCTTTGATTATTTTAAATTATGTCTTCTTTTCTATTTATGGTTCCCTTATCTGTTCTCTCATACTCATATTCAAATATAAATTTTCTTCCAGGAATTTTATTTATTAATTTGTAATGTTTAATTATCACAGTGTTGAGTAGTATGAGGTGGAGTTCTAACTTCATCTTTCCAAATCGTTACCCAAATAGACCCACTTACTGAGTAACCTATATTTGTTCTGCTAATATTATTCATAACTCAAAAAATCTCCAAAACAGTTCCATGGACATGTGTCTACTTCTCAGTCTGTATTTGGCTATATTCATTTTTTTCTTTTGCCAGTGCCATATTACTTATTTTTTTATTTTTATTTTTGGTACTGGGGATTGAACTCAGGGGCACTTGACCATTGAGTCACATCCCCAACCCTATTTTGTATTTTTTTTAGAGACAGGTCTCAATGAGTTGCTTAGTACCTCACTGTTGCTGGGGCTGATTTTGAACTTGAGATCCTCCTGCTTCAGCCTCCCAAGCCACTGGGATTACAGGTGAGTGTCACCATGCCCAGCACCATATTACTTTAATTACTAGGCTATGAAATATATTTTAGTATCCCTCAGTTCTACTTAACCCCATTCTCTAGTTGTTGTTTGTTGTTGTTGTTCCTTGATTCTCTGTGTTTCATGTGAACTACAGACCCCAAATGCAATTCTTTTAGCATTAATGTTGGAATTGACTAGGACTATGCATTAACCTGCATGTTAGTTTATACTTCAACATACCTTCTTTACCCCAAATACATCATAAGGATAGTTAAAAAGCTGGACAACTGAAAATAACAAGAAGAGCTGTGACTAAGGATTTGCTCAGTGTTAGGTCTAAGTGAGCTTTTGTGATTCAGAGACAATGAAAAGGTCTCACTTGAAATGAGGGTCTAAAGTTCAGTTTTCTGTTTGCAGTTAACGGCATAGATAAGTCGAAGTTCCCATAACAAGGCCCTTACCCCTAGTGCCTCAGAGGTTAACCCTGTTTGGATAGAGTCTTTACAGAGGTAAAATGGGGTCGTTGTGTAAGTTTGAATCCAATATGACTACTGCTTTTATATAAAGGGAAATTCAGAAGACACACACACACACACACACACACACACACAGAGTATTCTGTACAAATGAAGGCAGATGTGAGGGGGATGCTTCCATAATCCAAGGAATGTCCCCAATGGCCAGCAAACCACCAGATACTAGGAGAAAGGCATGAACAGGTTCTTTCTGACAGTGCTCAGAAGGAAGCAACCCAACCAACACTTCCATCTCAGACTTTCACACATGGGAATTGTGAAACAGCAAACTCCAATTGCTTAAGCCACTCTGCTTTTTGACTTAGGATATTTTCAATTTATGATGGATTTATTGGGAGATAATCCCATCATAAGTGAGGTGAATTTGTATTTACGATTCTTGTATGTGAATAATAACCACTGAATTAAAGAACGATGGACAATATAAGCTCTAAAGAAGATCCAGTTGAAGAGAAAAGAAACATGGTCATGATCCATGTACCCCCAAATCAACTCACAAGATAGGCGTAAAAAATACAAAAAGCACAGTTAAGATGTGTGGATTAAAGATTGAACAGCTGAGGCATATATTCTATCAGAATTTCAGGAGAAGGGAGAAAATGGCAGAGAAAGTAAACTTGACGAGAAGAAAGTTGAGAGTTTTTGAAAATTAAAAGAACAACAAAAACACAGTTTCTTAGATCAAATGCTTTCTCCAGGAACTGAGTGACATATAAATATGAACACAGACTTAGGCACAGCATGGTAAAACTGCGGGTCTTCTAAGGTTTTTTTGTTTTGTTTTTGTTTTTGTTTTTTAAATTCTTAAAATTTACCAGAGGGAAAAGATAGATTACCTACAAAGGAGTGCAGATTACCCTGAAGCTGACTTCTCACCAGCAATAATAAAAACCAAAAAGTAATAGAACAATATCTTCAAAGTGCTAAGGGAAAAGAACACAGTGTTACATCCATCTAAATAGTCATTCTAGAGTAAAGGCAAAGACATTTCAAACATAGAAATGGTAAGGAAAAGAATTTACAGCTCCCAGAACCTCATTCTGTGTGTGTGTGTGTGCGTGCGTGCGTGCAGTACCCAGGCCCTTGAACATGGAAAAGCAAGGGCTCTACCACTGAGCAACACTCCCAGCCCTGAAATATTTTTTTAAAAATAGTGTAATTCCAGACAGGTAAAATGAGATTAAAGCATATCAATAAGTGAAAGTATTGATTAATTGTGTTGGAAAATTTAATAGCTAGATTTGATATAATTAAAACTCTGGGAAACAATATATGTAAGGCTTTAAATAGGAAATTAAGACATCTGGAAAGTCCTCTTTTCTTTTTAGTAGGGAGTAGAAAACACTAAATAAGTATCGATTTATAATAATAATTTGTATGACTAAGGAATATTTGTTAAACAGAGGAAATAGTAAAGAAATAAGAATTCACTCTGTAATTACAAAATCAGTAAAAACAGAACTGTAAATGTAGAAAAAGTTAACAATTCAACAAAACACAGGGAGAGGAAACAAAAATATTATAATCAAGTTGCATGCAAGTTGGAAGAAATAAGTGTAAATATATTAATGATCATTGTATGATTTAATAATTCTCATCTTTTCCATTGGAAGAGAAAATAAGTCCAGATTGTTGTATTCTGCTTTCAAGAAGAAAACCACAGCCACCAGGCACATGACCGCAATCCCAGCAGCTCAGGAGACTGAGACAGGAGGATCTGGGGTTCAAAGCCAGCCTCAGCAACATCAAGGTGCTAAGTAAGTCAGTGAGGTCCTGAATTCAATCCCCAGTACCCTACCCATAAAAAAGAAGATATCCTAAACAGAAACTACTATAGGTTTGGGACAGTGGAAGATCTATTCTTCTGAACAGTTTTGTTTTTGAATGATGAACATGGATTCTTTAAATTTTTAAAAAGCCTTAGTTATTTTTCAGTTTTCCTTTTTCACACTAGCCTTTAATTTCCATTTTACTCTTTTTCCTCTATTTGACTAATTCAACTATCAAAATTCCCCACATGGATTCCAAGGATGACAGCAAATTACTTAAGCATAATCTTATTTTACCTATAAGTTGCCTATAATAATAGAAATAAATGGTATAAAACTTGTTAATGCTGTACATTGAATCTTAATTTTTTAGACAGAAATCTTTGTAATTCTTTTAAATAGGTACTTTAGAAATCATGTGAAGCATTTGCTTTGACAGATAATGTTCTGTTCATGTTTAAAATATACTCCATTTTCAATTTTTTTCTTTGAAATTGTGGGAAATGAGTCACTAAAAAAGGTTCACTTAACATTTTCCTCTTGAACAAATTGAAAGATCAATGCTTTTTTTTAAAGACTCAATTTGATTTAACCTGGGATTAGGTTTGTTTCTATGGAATTAATAGAACAATGATCTTTATAATTCAGAATGCCCTCTGTATTTACTAATACGTGTGTTTATGACTAAAACCTTTTTTTAAAAAAAATATGATTATTCAGGATTTTGATCTAAACCCAACAGTTAGTTTCTGAGGACTTGCACTTTCATTTTCTTCTTAACACTTATTATCCTTCCAAAGGGTCCTCTTTGTTTACATATTCATTTTCTACCTCCTCCCCTTTTCACCCCCTCCATAAGCCCTAGCACCAAACTGGTAGCTTCATGAAGAATAGGATTTCATCTGTCTGATTTAATACTATATAATCAGCACCCATAACCATGCCATTTAGAGGGTGCCGAATAAATAATTGTTGAATAAATTATTTTATATAATGTAGTGTGTCCTTGTATACAATGCATATTGCCTATTAAGGACTTAATTTTATTGAATAAAGTACCTTCTTAAATTATTTGGTTTTTCCTAGTTAAAACAACATGTCTTATGATGTCTTCAGTTTTTTAAAAAATCCTTTGATAAACACACACAGTGAAATTTAAAAAAAAAAAAAAAAAACTAGTTCTAAAATGCTGCTCAGTTTCTCTGCCAAAATTCCTTTCCAAATTCAAATGTCACTTAGAAGGTGTGCTTTCGGAAGCCACAGTCAACCATTAATACCACACAAGGGAGGTGCTAATCAACTGAGAGTTGTGTGGATGAATCCTGGAGGAAGAATTGAGGGACTAAGGAAAGAGACACTATGGAACAAAGAGGGAATCTGAAGAGGAGAGGGTCATTCAGGCTGCAGGATGAGGCACTGACTGGGAGAAGACAAGAGGAAAGGTTACTCTGTGATTCAAAGAGTTTTAACACATTTCCATCCTTGACCAGCCTTTGCTAGTTATTGTATGGTTATTTTTTAACTCTTGCAATCTAGTGCACACATATGAAAGGATATTTGGGTTCTCAGTGGTTTATTGATTTGTATGAAATTAGGTTTTAATTTTAATTAGTTTTGGTCTTAGAGCCACAAGATCACTACTTACTAAGGAGAGACTGTCCTGCAAAGGCTGCCAATGACATATAAGAATCAATACAACCAACACCAATAAGGAGTCCTTGAAGGTTTATATATGAATGTGGCACAATGAAACCCACCATTCTTTATAAATAATATGCACCAATTAAAAAAGTAAAAAGGGGGAGAAAGAGAGAGGAAGGAAGGGAGTGAATACCTGCTCTCCTACTAGCTATTCATATAGATGATTTCACATATTGCTTAGAACAGCACTATAAAAGTTTAGCATAGAAATATATTAAGGTAAAGAGAAGCAACTTCAAGATAGTAGAGCAGTTAGGATTCAAATCACCATTGACTGATTTTAAATCACATTGTCTCTCTGTTCTGACAAGATAACCCCCCCTTTGCCCTTAATTAGTAAAATATGCAAAAGAGAATAATCATTGCCCCACCTACTGACAGCACTTACCTATTCTGCAGTGCCCTGTGCTACATGGTTGGTTGATTGAGTGCCACAGAGGTTGGAAATGGGACATGCCCTTAAGGACCAGTCAGTGCAAAAGATGAGAAATATAAATAGGCAGAAGAGTTGAGATTCAATAAATTACCACAATGTCTATTTTTTGATGCTTCAGAAAAAAAAATCATGACATGTATTTTAATCTGAATGGTTATTACACTAGAGAAACAAACAAACAAACAAAAAACTGCTCCTTAAAGTTTTATAAGCATCAGAAGACCTTGAATGACTTAAGGAGCTTGGTCTTATCCATGTAGAATGTCAGCTTCTTTGTTTCCTTTTAGTGTAGCATTTACATATGCTTACTTGATTTTGAGACCCTTTACAAGATTAGACAGTATAACAACACAGGACATTCAAATTACACTGAAGAAAGAACAAAAGTCTCAAAAATGATAGATAAATAGTATTCATGAAAAATCAGAATAAGTTAGCCACTAAAGCAAGTCAAAATTGCATCAAGAGAAAAAGAATAAATGGAAATATTTTGTATATTTGGTTCAAGATTATCTCAAAGGCAAACTTTTTACTTGAACTGAATCTCAAGGAGAATGATTATTTTAAATAGGTCTCTTATATAAAAGGTTTCCTAGCAAATTAATTAACAGTTTCCGCTAGAAGTGAAGGCTAGATAGAGTATAGCAGATTCCAAATTCTTTGTTAATAGGTTCTAGAATGTTAGTCATGCATTGATTACCAAAGGATATTTTGGGCAACATTTGCAAAGCAAAGTAATAAACAGATCTGGTCAACTCTCTTATAAAGACCCTTTGAGAATAATCTCAACATGAACCATTTACTGGCTTTCATAATGAGAAAGGTGAATTGGGAAATACCAGATGTTAATGAAAACCTATTCAAAGCTATGCCTTGAATGGGAGGTGGATCATTTCATTCAAGTCTAATTTAGACAAGGGGCAAATTATTTAATAATTATCCAATATACTTCCTCTATGATGTGCTATAAAAATATTCTGAACCACCAGCTTATGTTTTAAAATTAAACCTGTAAAGGACAGCGGTATGGTGGTCTTTCCTCAGTCTCCATGACTGGAGGAGCGTAGATTGTATTACATAAAAAAAATTACAGTTCATGAACTTTTTGGTGAGGGGGCCTTCATAGGAAATTAATTAGAAAATAATAACCACAGTGCTTTAAATTTATGTACTGTTCACAGGTACAAAGTGGTACGTTATATGTATTATCTAATTTGATATTTATAAGTTAAACATAAACCATGGTTCTTTGACATTTTGAAGTATGACTTTTTATCAAATTAAAGTTGAGCCTTTGAGCTCAGTAATAAGTAATCAAACTGCTCACCAAGCAGCTTGATTACTTATTCTTTTATTTATATATTCAACAATTATTTATTGGACACCATGCTAAGTGCTAAAAACACAGGAGTAAATAAAACAGAGTTTTAGTAGATGAGACAATAAATGATGAACTGCACAGTTAATTCTGATAAGTGGTCTGAATAAAGAAGTGCAGGGTGTTATGCTGGTGATTGGCAGGGAGATGTGACCCATGATTGCAGATTACAGAAGACATCCTCAGGGAAGTGGTAGTTTACCTGAGCTCTGAAGGACACATAGAGATTAAGTGTAAAGACTATTCTAGGTAGACATAGAAGCAAGCATAAATGCCTTAAGGAAGGAGAAAATAATCCAAGTTCCATGGATTCAGTAAATCAGGTATGGCTAGACTGACAAAGCATGTGGAAGTGTCTTGGAAGGATAGCAGTTGCAGATAGACGGGATGAGGTAAGTAGTGGTCAAATGTACAAAATCCTGCTGCTATAGATTTTCATCTGTATTCATGTGACAGCAGTAATGAATGCTTATTAAGCCCTTACTATGTGCTCATAAATGTTTTAAGCACAAAGCATGCTTTAAACTCTACAACATTTCTCTGAAATATATCCTGACACCATCCTCATTTCACAGCTGAACACACAGAAGTGCAGAGAAGCTTAGGTCACTTGCCCAAGGATAGTTACTAGCTAAGAAACGAACAACTTGGGATGTGATCCAAGTGCTCTTATTCCAAGGCCCTCCCTCCCACCCCTTTACTGAGTTTTAAAAAACCAATGAAGACTTAAAGCAGAAAATGGAGATGCCTGTGTTCATCTGCCTACCTACCCTTGTACTAGAGTTTATAATTCTTGCTAAAAAAAAAACATTTTTGTATGTAAAGTAGAATAAGTGATATGCAAAGCACAGTCATAGATGCTGTGGAACCTTATGAACTCATATCCACAGTTTTCTATTATGAAGAAGGCACATAAATAACAAGATTAAAGAGACAGCCTATAAATGTAAGTCACATAGAATTAAGCTGTGGCAAAGTAGTCTCACTTAAGGAGGTATTTTTACAAAATTTGATTAGTAGAAGATCTGAAAAAGATAATAATCACAACAATAAGAATCAAAATTTTATGACACCTCAGTTTTACTCATGCTATAATTTCAGTGGAGTCTCACCATAACTTGGTGGTGTAAGCAGGATAGGGATTATTCTCACCTTACAGGTAAGGGAAGGGAAGATTGTAAAGGGTGAATCTCTTCTGCCATGCACACATACCAAGGATGTAGCCTGACATTAAACAAAGGTTTCCTGACTCCACTGGATGCCTGCTTTTATACAATGTCTAAATAGAAGACAAAGCCTGTAGAAAACTATAAAAGCAGGTAACATAAAACACTGTATGTGACAAATGTTGTAAAATCAATTATGACTTTTTCCATTAACTAAACAAAATAAAAAGATGTTATAAGGTTTCTATCTATAATGTTATATAATTTCCTCTTCTAGTAAAAGTATACTTAAGATATTTTTCATACAACTATTGTTATGCCTCTGAACTCCAGTTGCTTTGTTAGGTTTCCCTAACATACATAATATTGGGATATTATCTCTGATCATTAAAAAGGAATAAATTTTTTTAAAAATTCAAAGCCAAGTATACTAATTGAGTTGATAAATGCAACTGATTGCCACTGCTTGCCTTAATGTTTTTCACTGCAGAGAAGTAATTAGTTGAGAATATCGAGAAAAGCTATGTAGTTGTCAAAATGCTTTCCTTATATCATGACTCATATATAAAAGGAAAGTGCAATCAGTTTTGAGTTGTGAAGTGTTATTCTTGGTCCAATATGCTAGTAAAAGACAGGAAGTTGGCTGCTGCTAGCTTGGCCAATGTCACTGTCAAGAAACCACTTCCCTCTGTGTGTGTGTGTGTGTGTGTGTGTGTGTGTGTGTGATTTATTTTCTCCCTGGATTCCTGACACATGGAGTTCCCAAGGTGACACCTCTGCTGAGGATTTGGAAAATCCCAATTTTGTTCACACATTGTTATCTCAGGGTTATGAACTCCGTGACTGAAATAAAAGTATATACATTTGCCCCTTTTGAATTATTGCTCGTTTTGGCCTACCTTCTTTTCCTTCATTAGTCCTAGGCGTAAAGCCAACGTGAGATTTATTTCTCACTTGTGGCCTCTCTTTTCTAAATTGTCTTTCTGTTATTTATGGACAGTAAAACTAATGCCTGAACAAATGCTGAGTTCCACTTTAACCCTTATTCATCTTGAATAACGGATGGTCAAGTTATCTGACAGCCTAGCACACATTTCAAATGAGATTATGACAACTTAACCTGTAGTGATACCAAAAGTTCTGAAATCATTCTTTGCAGTCACTTTACTTACCAAATATTTTAAATTAACCCATTAGTGCTCAGAAGAGTTTGCAATATTTTCTTGAGGAGTATTTCTAAAAGTCTCTGCTCTAATCAGTAGTATTTCAGCATGCTCATCCCAAACAAAGCAAGGATAAAGAAACTTAGGGGTTAAAAATATTTGTAAAATGATTTTGCATATTATGTCTGGCTTCAAGATTGGTAATCCACCTATAATCCCAGTGGCTCGTGAGGTTGAGGCAGGAGGATTACAAGTGCAAAGACAGCTTCAGCCACATAGAAAGGCCCTAAGCCACTTAGTGAGACCCCATCTCAAAAAATAAAAATAAAAAAGAGCTTGGATGTGGCTCTGTGGTTAAGCACCCCTCGGTTCAATCCCTGGTACAAAAAGAAAAAATAGGTAATCCATATTAGCATTTACTTTCATTTTTAAAATTTATATAGTAAAACATGATTTTGGTGTACAGTTCTATAAATTTTAATCAATGTATGGATTCCCATAACTTCCATCCTAGTCAAGACACACAGTGGTTCCACAACACTCTTAAAAGTGCATTAATTGAAACCATTTAAATTATGACAGCAATCTTCCGAAGTAGATGCTGATATCGTCTTCATTTGGCAAATGGAAAAACAAAGCTGCACAAAAGTTTAGGTCACTTTCTCAAGATTAAAGAGACAGGAGACCACCAAGTTGGGATTTGACCCAAGAAAGTTTTTATTCCAGAGCCTCTCCATCCAACCTCTATTTTTTCAATACCCCAAACACTAGCAGCCACTGTTATCTTCTCTATCTCTATAATGTCATATTTTCATGAGCACCATATAAATAAAATTGTATAGATTCATATACTGTGTAATATTTGCAGACTGGCTCTTTTCACTCTTTACAAAGAATCTGAGATTCATCCAGTTTTATATGTATTAATAGTTTATTCTTTTACTGGTGATTCCATTGCATGAGTGTACTGTAATTTCTTAACCTATTTATCCACAGAAGGATTTGCGTTGTTTCCAGTTTGAGGATCATAGAGCCACTATTAACATCCATGGGTAGATTTTTGTAAGGCCATAGTGTTCATTTTTCTAGGGTAAATATATAGGAAATAGATTGCTGTCTAATGAAGTAAATGTATGTTTAACATTATAAAAACATAGCAAAATTGTTTTCTTGAGTGGTTGTGTTTTTTTACCACGAGCAATGAATGAATATTCCAGTCTCATCATTTTCTTTTTGGGTTTTTATGTCGTCCATGGTTTTTACTTGAACCATTCTAATAGGAGTCCAGTAGAACTTCATCATCATTTTTATTTTTCATTTCATGATTCTGAATATCTTTCTATGTGCTTATTTGCCTGCTGTAAATCCTCTTTTGTATTGAACAGTCTGTTCAAGATTCTTCTCATTTAAAAACCTGAATTGCTTTCTTGTTGTTGAGCTTTGAATGTTCTTTATATATTCTGAACATAAATACCTTGTCATATATGTAAGTTGCAAATATCTTCTATTAGACTAGGTTCTCTCTGTTTCTTATTTTTTGGAAAGAAAAGTTTTTTCATTTCCAGGAAGTTCAATTTACCAATGTTTTATGTTTTGGTTTTTAATTTTGTTGTCATGTATAAGCACTTGAAGATATTTTTAACATCCTAACCCTAGGTTTGAAATTTTTCTTCTTTATATTCTACAAAAAGTCTAACAGTTCTTTTTCTTTTTTACATTTAGACCTCTATGAACCACTCTGAAATAATTATTACATAAGATGTGAAAATGTGTTCTATAATTATCAAGTAGATCCAGCTGGCTTCTGATGTTTCTCAGTTCTTCTGTATCCTTGCTGATTTTTCATATTTTAGTTCTTATAGTAACTGAAAATTGAATGTTTCATTTCCTAACCATAATTATGAATTTGTTTATAGCTAAGTGTTATCAATCTTTACTTTGTGTATTTTTTAAAATATTTTTATTTGTTGTTGATGGATCTTTATTTTATTTACTTATTTATATCTGGTGCTGAGAATCGAACCCCATGCCTCACAGATGCTAGGCAAGCACTCTATCACTAAGCCACAAACTCAGTCCTAGTCTGTGTATTTTTAACTATTGTTGATGAATTTACCCTTTCATCCTTATGTAATATCCCTCTTTATTCCTGACGAATTTTTTTACCCTTAAAAATGTCTACTTTTAAGCCATTATGACTTATTTTGACTTATGTCTGTGCACTACATTTTTTACTTTTGATTTGACTACCTACATCATCTTATTTGAACTGAGTTCATTGTATACAGCATACAGTTAAATCATGATTTTTTTTCACAAAATCCAACAGTCTGTTTATTAATTCTCATGGCTAAAACATTTACATTTAATGTATTTATTGATATTAGTGGATTTAATTCTATTGCTTTATTATTTTTTATCTTTTTCCTTCTTCTCCAATGTTTCTTTGTCTTTGTCTTCTTTAGTGTTATTTTAACCTTTTATAGTGTTATATTTTAATGTATTTTCATTACATTTAAATCTATTGTGTTTTAGACGTAAATCTCTTTGTGTATAATTTTTATTCATTACTTCTGGCATTATTTTACATACTTAATTTGCCATAGACAATTTAGCATTTTACAACTCCAAGCGAATGTATATATCTTACAAAATACAAATCCCTTTTACTGCTCTTTCTAGTTTGTTGCTTTCATGTGTGACATTTACATTACTCTCAAATGCATTAGATAATGTTATAATGTTTGCATTCAAGTATCAAAAATATTTTAAGGAACTCAGCAGAATAATATATTACAGATATTCAGATATTTATTATTACTGTTGCTATTCTATCTTTCTCAATACTCCAGATTTCCTTCTAATATTATTTCATTTCTGTCTAAAGAACTTACTTTAGTCATTCATTTATCATGCTTAGCAGCATCTACTTTGGTGTCTAATGTTTCTGATAAAAAATATGAAGACATTCAAATTTTTGTTTCCATATTGGTAATTACATGGTTTTCCTCTGGTGGTTGTTGTTTTTTTTTCCCCCTTGTTTTAATTTTCAACAATTTCATTATGAGCTATGTAAGTGTGGATTTCTTTGTAATTATACCACTTGGGATTTGCTGAGCTTCTTGAACTTTGGGTTTGTCTTTTCCTCCATGCTTGGAAATTTTTCAAATGTCATTTCTTCAAAAATTGATTTGTTCTTTGTTTTGTTGTATTTTGGCTTTGTTTATATTGGGAAGATGTGCTCTTTGTCTTCTTCTGATACTCCAATGATGCAAGTGTTGTATCTTTTACCATTATCTAACAGGACCTTGAAGCTCTGCTTATTTATTAAAATATTTTTCCCCTCTGATGTT
This sequence comes from Glaucomys volans, assembly GCA_020662805.1. Classification (NCBI taxonomy): domain Eukaryota; kingdom Metazoa; phylum Chordata; class Mammalia; order Rodentia; family Sciuridae; genus Glaucomys; species Glaucomys volans. The sequence continues at coordinate 2,273,248 of JAJEJO010000874.1, forward strand.
CATATTGAATTTTTTTCAATTTTTCAATCTTCAAGTTCACTATTTAATATTTGCTCTACTGAAACAATCCTTTGAAATTTCTGTTTTCATTATTGTATTTCCTAGTGCTAAAATTTCCATTTTTTCTTTCCTTTATCCTCTCTTTGCTGAAATTGTCTATCATTCCATTTTTCTTTTCAAGACATTTTTTCCTTCTTTTTTATTTCCTACTAGGGACTGAACTCGGAGCCTTGCACACAATTGCCAAGGGCTCTACCACTGAGGCCTCCCCATACCCCGTAACATTTTTATAACACGGGCTACAAAGAATTTGTCAAATAATTTCAGCTTCAGCTTCTGTGGAATCATATGTATATTTTCTTCTCCTTTGTGAGTTAGATTATACTAGTTTCCCATGTGACAAATAAGTGTGAACTGTATTCTAGACATTTTAAATATTATGTTATGAGACTTGTTTAAATTTAATTTAAAGGATAATGTTAACATTTTCTTTCAGCAGGTCATAAACACAGTTTGGTTCCAGCCACAAATTCAAACCAGCCTTCTGTGGGTAATTGTTTCCAAGTCACTTCTGTTTTCAAAGTCTATGAAATGTTTTTACAATTTGTCCTGTGCACTCACCACCTGTGCCATTCCGAGGGGTGGTGATGACCTATTGCTTATTTTGGTTCTTGAAATCTTCAATATATTGTTTACAATAGATGCATGCATGTGCAGCTCAGAGGTGAGCACAGGGCTCATTAACAACTTATTGGGTCCCTTTGTTTTACCTAGACAATCTTCCTGGCACTTTTGTTTCTCTTAAGCTCCTGTTTTGGGCCTCTGGCCAAACCATCATGCCTTATTTACCATGTTTTCTGTATACTTCCCTCAAATGCACTCCAGTCTGGAGCCAATGGGCAGAAGGACAGAGAAAGAGAAAGAATAAGCAAAGTCTCAGGCCTATCCTCATGGATTACAGCTCCTTTCAATAGGGAGTAAGTATCCCTCAAAATAATATTTTGTGTCTCGGCAACCCCCAGTGGCACAACAAAGAGGACCCCTTTCCCATTCATTAAAGCTAAACCAGAGAACTTCTCCTTGAACTCCATCTGTCTATGCCAAAGTCTATGGGCCTCGGATTCCTGATCAGGACAGTAGACAAATAAGAGGAAACAGCAAATGCACATATTTGTGGTGCTTTGGCACTGGTCTTCTCATCTTCATCAAAGATTATTTATTTTAAGAGCTTTCCTTTGCATTCTGCCCTATTTCTGCAGCTACATTCGCTAGGAGATGCAGGATGGAAATGTGCTTATGCATCTTACCCAGAACTGCACTCCCTCTTTAGCATCTTAGAAGTTCTACTTACTTTACTATTTTAACCTATGTTTTTTCAAATATATTTATCCTCAGAACCCTTATTTCACCAAACATTTACTAACGGCATGCAGAATCTGTATTCTTCAGAAATGTATTTTCAAAATCATTGCTTTAAAATAAAGCTAATTTTTAACAAAATTCTTAAAGTATTGATCTTTTAAATTTAACTGCTAGGAAAATAAGTACATGATCATCACATGACATTATCAACATATTCATTAGATCTTTGTTTAAGAAAACGATGTCTTCACAAAGCATCCCAACAGTACATGTATATTTGCCTATGATACACTTAATATTATTTGAAGTGAGAATACAAATATTAATTACTTAAAATCATTAATCAGTTTAGACCGCTATGGTGATCCTACAGATCTAATGTATAGCCTCCAGCTGACTCAAGTGACATATTGTGTTACATAACTCTTGTTTATATAGGGGCATAAAGACAGACTTAGTGCTAAAATTAAAAGAAAGCAAAGCTGCAAGATCTATTCTTGTGAGTGGATCCACCCAAACTGTCCTACAAGCTTGAGAATAGTGAATCCTCTAATTTTAAACCTCTGCCAGAGGCACCCTATAACAGGGATACCAGTATTTTATTCACTTTGTGAAGGCATACATACAAAGAAAATTGGACATTCTCATTTAAGTTAACAATCTGTTTCAATTTATGGTAAATGAATTCATCAGTTTTCTTGACTTAGAACCTGAAGTATCCCTTGATTTCTTTTGACAAACCCTACACTCATCTACACTATTGATTTTGTTCTTAGCAGCCTCCCCAAAAGGCACAATTTGACTTGGACCAATTTGTGGTTATCAGAAATCAACCCAGAAATGATGGCATACAGCACAGCTTTATGTAATATCCTCTCACTATAAAGTATGAAACAGAATTCCTCTTGTTGGCAACAGAACATCTGTTAATAACAGATGGGCTCCCCAGATATGGTGCATGAGACAATAGTAAATAGCAAGTGCTTTCTTAGAGTGGTATTGGATGTCCTGGTTTTTTCAAAATGAAAATTCTACTTTGGTTTTATGCCTGAGATTTTTAAAAAAATTTGTCTCTATTTTGTTTGTTTTTATATGGCTTTTTAAAAAATGCTGATTTTCAATTTCCTTGTTCCTCCCTTTAGAATTCTAACTCTGCAAAACACAAAATTGTTGGCAATTGTCTACGTGTGTCTGTGTGTATGTGTTTTATAAATATAAGCCCTAATTTGGCTTTGAGAGTGGATATAAATTTTAGCCCTGCTCTGGCAGGACTCCCGGGGACATGGTTGTGGATGATTAGATTGTATCCCAATGCATGGCCTACTGCCAAAGTGTCTGAGCCAGGACCATGTGTCCCTCTTATAGGAAACTTGTTTGAAATGGCAGATACCCTATGGCTCTTTTCTGACCTGTGTGTACTTTATTTCTACATAGGTAGACGCTCTCTATGAGACCCCAGACCAGAAAATAAGTTAAGGTTAGGTATGTTGGTCAGATGAGACATAAAGAAATCAGTACAACTAAACACATTAAATTGCAGGACATTTTATTACTTACAGGTCCCAAATCAAAGAAGGCAATATGTAACAATATGGCTGCTATACATGTACTTAAATAGAAGGTAGAGAGCACAAGAGAAAGAAAGAGAGACCCATAAGTCAATTCTTCACTGGAATCTAGGGCATTACACTTCTCACAGGAAGTTCTATTTGGTGGGTTCAGAGCAAACAGACATGAATTCCATTCGTGTTAGGCTATAAGAGGCAGTCAGTGCAGCATATCTGAGATCACACAGCGGGTAGGGATCAGTAGGGTGAGCCCAGTGAGTTGTTCTAGTTGTCTCATAGAAAGGTAATCATCACTATGATCAGCTGTTAGGCAGGTATATGTATTGACCACTTTGAGGAACTGGGAAGAGGTACAGAACTGAAAATTGTCAAGGGTGCCTAATCCCTGCTTCTAGTATGAAATATTTAAACATATTCAAAGTGGATGTCAAAACAACATAAAGTTATAATAATTCACTATAATATGTGTGGTGCAATAGTGTCTGAGTCAAGTTAGGTTGCTGTAACAAATACCATCGATTGGGTAAGTCTGAACAACAAACATTTGTTTCTCACAGTTCTGGAAGCTAAGAAGTAAAAAGTCAAGTTTTCTTGAAAACTCTTGAGAGTTTTCTTCCTGATTTTTAGACAGCCATCTTCTCCTTATCTCTTCACAGCATGAAACAGAAGTAAGTAAATTGATTAAAAAAAAAAAAACAGAAAGAGGAGAAAGTCCCATGTCTCTTCTTGATTATGTAAGGATGTTAATCCCATACCTAACTCTATTTAATTACCTCCTCTAAGTCCCACTTCCAAGTTCATAGGGTGCAACATGTGAATTTGAAGGGAACACTAGTGTCCAGTCCATAACAACAATGGTAGTCCCAACAGTACCTAATTCATTTTTAAGTATTCAAAATAAAGAGATATGTACTACTGTAACAGGAGAATTGTTTACATAGGAAAAGTTTTCTCAGTGATAGAGGTTGTATCTATTTTACCTTAATCAGGCTAGTTAGCTATCGGTTGCTACAGCAAATATCCAAAATAATCAGCTCATAAAGAGAAAAGGCTTATTATGGCTCATATTTGGGAGATTTTTGTCCTTGATCTGTTGGCCCCATTGTTTTGAACTTGTAATAAGATAGTACATCACACGAGTGGGTTTGTGGCACATAACATCTTCACCTTGATATTGAGGAGCTAGGGTCCTACAATTCCTCTCTAGGGCACACCCGCAGTGGCACACCCCCAGGGGCTTAAGGACCTCCCACTAATCCCATTTCTCAAAGGTTACATCACCTCCCAACAGTGCCAAGCAATGGACCAAGCCTATAGCATAGGGGTCTTTGGGGGACACTTCAGCTTTAAATTATATCACTACTTTAACTTAACCTTTATCTAAGCATGGACTAAATCAAAACAGGAGATAAACTATGAAAAGCATGTTACAATATTTTATATCAAATGTTGCAGAATGGTTGGAAAATATCCTGTGTGATGACATAAAGGCCTTTGGAGTAGGAATATCCGTATTTATATCTATCTTGGCACTCATCCATGGGAATTTTGGTTTCTTTTTAAGTCTAGTGAAGATAACAATTTCCTTGCAAGGTTATTTAGATAGATAATGTGTGTCAAGCATTTCATTTTGTTAATAATTCACTAATATGGAGTGTGCCATGTACTAAGAAAAATGCCTGATATAGGGTGTGTTTTCAATAGTTAGCACTAATCCCCTTTAGCACCTACCTCATGTGTTTAAGCTGGGATTAGAAGTATGAAATTTTCTCATTTAGACAGATTTTTGTTGTATTTTTGTCCTAAGTTCATATCTTATTTACCAATATCTATTTTTTAAAAAAGTCTAGGTCATTTAAAATTTTCCCTATTCTTATATTCTGGGGGATATCAAATTGTTTTATAAAAGAAAATGAATTTTGCTTGAGACATTGTAACAAGGACTTGCGGGCTGCTTTTGCTACCAAGCACTGACTCTTAACTTGAATCTGTAGATGCCCAATGATTACCTTAAAAAGCAGGATGAAGTTTAGCATCTCTGCCTTCATTTCCTATCTGTCTCCTTTGTCACTTTAAACATAAGGAATAACCAAGAAATTATCATTTGCCAATTATCAGATTAGCAAATGACTGCTTTTACAACATCTTGTTCTAGACCCTGGCAAGGATTCCCAAGAGTCTCTAGGCATTGCTCTAAAACTTCAAAAAACAGCAGAGCCTTGCAGGCAGATTACCCCAAGATGACACTGCCCCCAAAGCAGAAGCAATCTTCTCATAATGGAAAACTAATTGCCCATTCAATGATGACAGCAATAGCATTTCCCTGGAGCTTCTCGGAACCAGTCCGGAGATGGTGATCAACTAGACCACAGCTTGACCAAGACTGTTTAATTATCTCACTTCTGCCCCAATTCTGCTGTGTAGTCCTAAGGCCCATGTCAGTACCCCACAAGACATGGCAGAAAGCACTGGCCCCCTTTGTATAACTATACCTATTTAAGTTCCTTTCCAGCTTTTCTCCACTCCTTTTTTATAATTTAGGGTGTAGGCAAGTGTCAAGGCCTGCATTGTTGGGACCTCCAAGTTGGGCCTCTTTCCTAGGACTCTGGTAAAAATATCTTATCAAATATTTCATTTTTGTTCCTTAACAATCTATATGAAACATATTTCTCTTAAAAATCAGTTATACTCATTCATAATTTTTTTTATATTTTCTCTTTAGAATCTCATCCTATTCACACTCAAAAGTGTAATTTAAAGATTAGAAGACTCTAGGGTCTGATATAAAATTACATTCCATTGTCAATGATTAAAATTGTGATTTTTTTTGTTTTAACATTCTAATAATAGAGTAGAATCATCTAGTTTTGTTGAATAATTCTCTGAGGAAAGTATGAAATCATAGTACTTGCCCTGAAGGCTTATTATTGAAGAGAATCTTACATTTTATTCAAGTAGGAAAAATTACCCTAATTCTCTTGCTAAAGAAACTATATGGAGTTTCTTTTTTCCAAATTGCCTATTCATTTAAGCATGACAAAGATTTATTTAGTCCTATCTATGTACCAGTCACTATATTAAGTAAAACTATAATAAATATAATACCTGGCATCTACCTTCAAAGAATTTATAATTTAATATAGGAGATCATTTTCACCACTGAGTGTCTTAGGCAAGGAGGAAGGTTGTTGGGGGAGGTTGACTGCTCTCTGATACACTTTTAAAATCTGTGCATGTTACCTCCATTAAGATTCTCATGCCCTGTCCAGTGAAGGGAATTCTGATCCATTCCTGCCCCAACCATCAAACCCATTCTTGCTCCAACCATCAAGTGTTCCTTCCATGGTGAGTCACTATTATGGAGATGGTGTATAAGTCAGTTTTTGGAGCTGTTACTAAAGATACCTGGCATTAACTAGAAGGAAAAGTTGATTTGGGGCTCAAGGTTCAGAGGTTCAGTCCATGGTTGGCTGACTGCATTACTCTGGGCCCTTGAGATAAGGCAGCCATCATGGCAAAAGGATGTGTCAGGGAAAAGTTGCTTCTTTTCTGGCAGTGGGAAGCTGAGAAAGAGACCAAAGCACCAGGGACAAAATATAAACCCTAATGGCATATCTCCAGTGACCTTATTCCCTCAGTCATGCCCCATACTTTGGAATAAATTTATGTAATTTAATCTATTAGGCAATAGAAAAGCCATTTTGCACTAAAGAATTAGATGATCAACTCTACACTTTAGAAAGATTAATGTGGAAGTCGTATGCAGAAAATAAGAAACACAAAATCATATTATGAAGAAATAGGAATGTATCAGACAGCTTAGGAAGTTTTTTACAACTCCAACCTAAAGAAACTGGAAATTGACAAAGATAGAGCCGAGCCCCTTTAAAATTGAAAGCAACTTCCTAAAAATTGCTTTTCTGAGACAGAAGTTTCCTCCTGCTGGGAATAGAGGTTGGGAAACTGCCCCCTGACCATCCCTACCCAGCGGGCACCAGGGGAAATGAGACTGTGACATAGTTCTGATGGTCACAGCCTGACAAAATCTGCCTATGCATGTTTCCTGCCTTCTGCTCCATGCTACATCCTCTCCTCTCATAAAAGCTGCTGGTGCTCCTGAGCCCCAGATGGAGATTTGGGAAAGAGAAGGTCTCCTCCGTCTTCTTCAAACAGCTTTGAATATTTTCTTCATTATCCTTTGAATCTCAAATTTTAGTGGAGCCACCCAGTGGAACTTCTGTTCCCACTATCAAAGAAAACAGACAAGGAAAGACAGAATCCAGAGATAAAGATGAAAAGATTTGGGATTTAGAAATATGGCTACTTGATGAAATGACTGGAAGGCAATAGCAAACACACACAATCATTTCTTTGGAAATTTCTGGCCCAAGTAACTGAAACAATGATGCTATCATAAATCAAAATTTCAACACTGGGATAAAAAAAAAATGAGTTCACTTTTGAAGTTTAAAGTCACTGTTAAGTTTAGGGTACTATCAAAAAAATATAGTGGGATATAGGAAGAGATCTGATAGCTGTAAATGAAAGAGAAGTATTATGGAAATCTGGAAGGAATAAGATGGGGAAGGGAAGACTTTGAGGGTAAGCACATTTTGAACAGAGAAAAGAGGAGATGATGACGATGATGAGGATGACAACGATGATGAAGATGACCAAGAGGATGCCAATCAGAACAGGCACAGTAGAAACTATATCAACTTAAGGAAAACAAAAAATAGAATATGAAAAAGTAAGAGGAGCAGACACAATAGAGAAAAAGTTGAATAAATGGGAAAAGGAAGTTAGTGTTCCGGAAACCATGGGAACTGAAAAAGAAATGCAGAGGTGGCCATCATGTGCTCAGATGAAGGGAGAAGAAAACTTAGAAGTTAGAATTGGTGATTAAGAACTTATTAAAGTGGTGGGCTAATAATTGAAATGATAAGAGGTGAAAAGTGCCAATGTAGTACAAGCAGTGTAAACTTTTTTAAGATACGTAATAATGAAGAAGGTGAAGTATGATAATTTGAGAGACATTGTTTTATGAAAGATCTAAATACTTATATTTTCAGGGAAGGATGGCAATTCACATGTAAAATGACTGGTAAAGAGTTTGGGGAGGGTGACTTCCCAAGAAGTCACCAAAAGAAAAAAAAATAAAAGAATGAAAATAAAAAAGCAAATGAGTTAGAATTGATCAAAAGGAAAGAACACCAAAAGAATGGGAGATTTTGAATGGAAGATATGTAAAGGTTTCTGGAAAAATGTTACATTGTCAGAGTAAAACCATAAGCAACATCTGTGAGTAAGAAGTTGGGTAATTGAGACGGTGTTTAAAACAGTGAACAGATGAGACAGGGAAAGAATGTAAGTCAGATAATGATATGGCAGACCTTAGTCATGGAGAAGAATAAAAGATTAAAGCTATAATAATGATATGTGTGGTGGGGAGATCCATAGGAATGATTGAGAGTGCTTAAAATTGAGAGATTGGAATTTGAAGAACAATCTCTGGACTCTGAGGTCATGTCATGATCCTGTTGGATGAAAGTGGAGAGAAGGTGTAACTACCATCTCCTTTGCAGAATGCTTACACTGAGTTTAGGCAATAAATGTTGGACAGACCTGAAATACAGTCCTGTGCCATACATATTTCTCTGCATCCGTATTTATTCTAATATCCGGTGCAAAGTCTATGTATCAGTTATTTGTGCCTAAGTCGCAAAGCTGTTTCTCCTGCTCTTCCATCATCTCTTAACTCTTATTTACATATTCAATTGCATTTCTGATATCTCCATTTGGATGGCATTTCACAACCAGACTGTTAACCCTCCTGAGCCTGCTCCTCCCAGGCCTTCTAATTATATCAAACCCCACAATTCTCCCCATGCTGCGTAACCAAGGGCCTAGGAATCACTTTTAACTCATCTTGGCTCTGTCCCTTACAACCACATTGAATTCAGCAGCAAGTTTCCTCTACTCTCTTTTTAGCATTTATTCTGAATCTGAGCACTATTTCTAACTCCACTCCTACAATCATTTATCAATTAGAATTCCTTTTCTGCTTCTGCCACAGAATTCCTTTTCTGTTTCTGTTTTCACCACCACTGATAACAAATCATTTTTCCACACAACAGCCAAAACAACCATTGTTTCATCTTGAGTGAAAGCTCTGTGATGGACCCCCTTGCACTTATAAGAAAATTCCAACTGCTTACCATGCCCTGCAGTCCTCTCCAAGGTTGCCCTGACAATACTCCTAGACTTGTCTGGGACCCATCATTTTCCCTCTTGTGCAATCCTCTTACTGACTGTATTTTTCATTCTCTCACTTGACGGCCTTCGTAATGTCCATTTCCTCCACCAGGAAGACTCTCAAACAGCAATCCTTTTCACTACTCAGTTCTCGGTTTCAATGCACCCGGGAGACATAACTCAGTCTGAAGTTGCCTCCTGGTCACTATTCAATTCTACGTACCCTATGACTTCTCTGCAGGTTCTTGTACATAACTGATATTATATTTATTAATTAACATTTTTCTATCTCACACATTAGATGTTAAGCCTTATCTGTTTTATTCATCACCATATCCCTACTACCTAAAATAGTGTCTGACACATAAAAGGCATACCATAGCTACTCATCAAATAAATGGAACAATAGGCGATTAAAAAGATCAAATTTGAATTTCTCATTGTAGGTCACCTATACCCAGCACATAGTGCAAAAGAATGCAAAAAATGTGTCTTATTGAGACCAGTCCTTATATTGTTTCTCAACTATGGTGCCAGGGAAGAATGTATCCATTTTCCTCCAGAATCATTCTTGATAATCATGCAGATTTATCTTTTGGTAATCTGCCCTTAATCTCTGATCCACTTATTTATACTACTGTTGGATCTGTGCAACCTCTTGTAGTAATGGCTACCATATTTACTATTTAGTACGGTGGTGTCTCTACTCTTGGGAGGCAGACAATACACATCAGAATAGTGATGCTTACTATCCCTTTCTAATGTGTAGTTGTATTTATTTGTTCTCAAATTATCTCTGTCTTCTCTACTGTTTTTTGAAAAGTAAGAATTCACAAATATTAGCTAAAACACCTGATGCAGAGAAAAACATAACTTATTTTCAAGTTATCACCCACTCTCCACTTAATAAAAACTTAACACCTACCCATCAGGAGAAAGGCTCTTAGATGTTCATCTTAGATGTAAAAGTAGTAGTGAGGCCACTCCCAGTTCCCCATACTTCAAATTAGAAGGACTAGACATTAAAGAACCAGATCAAAGCTTTACACAAAGGAATTTCATAGGGTTGGAGAAATCTTTGTCTGTCTACTCTGGATCATTTCACCTCTTTCCTAAACAACTTCCGCTGCCTTCTGGGGGTCCAGGGGAGAAAAGATTCAGATAATATGGCTGGATTGGACCTCTAAGTATTTACCTTAGTCAAAGGAACAAACTGCAGGGAATTTGATTTCAGATTGTATGTTTCAGGAATCTATTTTTAAATCAATGCTTTCTTATGAAAGTTTCTATATACAATGGAGTTTTTATTTTCAATTGAAAAATGCCTCTGTTATTTTATATAAGATAGCCCTGAGAATAGCCCTAGGGGAGATTTGCAATAAATCTGTTTGCCTTGGTTAAAAATTCTCTGAATTATCAATTATTGAAATTTATCATCACTAAAATCTTATTTGTAGACAGGTAGAATTTATTCTATAATATTCACAAGTGTGTGCATCATTTATATTGTCAACCACCCACCATAGAATCTTTGCTACAATTGCAATCAAGTCACTATAGCAAGGAGATCAGCACATGGACATATGCACAGGTAATCATCCAAGGACAGGGTGCTAAGGAGATTGTACAATATGCCATGATTTCAAAGCTGCAAAACCACAGACCCTTTTAGAGGTAAGAAAGCTGGTTGTGGCAATGATCATAACATATCACACTATTTGTTTGTGCTGGAGACATTTCTGTCAGTGTTCTAATAAGTAGTTGGTAGCATCTATGGATGTGTTTGTTGCTAAAATGAAAGTACAGAGTGCGATATCTTGACAAGCCTCCATTAATCATTTATCATCAGTTTCTCTAGGGTCCTGCAAGTTCGGCTTGCCAAACATTTTCACTAACATCCATCATTCAGTTGAGTTATATTGTCTTATCCTTATTTCTTCACCAACAGGATACTGTGAAAGTCCCATTTAACTTAATATTTTTTACTCACCTTTTGTCAGGAATGTAACAAGGAAACGTGAAAGTATTTCCCTATTTAATGAAAAATTGTTTTGTGCTCTATAAATTTAGAATTTGTTCAGAAGTTCTTATAATAAGCATTCACATTGTATGTGAGAATGTACATTAACATAGCCATGGAACAGTATGGAGATTCCTCTCAAAAAATTAAAAATAGAATTGCCATATGATTCAGCTATCCCACTACTGGCAACATCTCCAAAGGAAATGAAACCAGTATACTGAGGAGACATTTGCATTCACATGCTTATTGCAGCACTATTCACAATAGTCAAGAATTGTAAACAGTGTAAGTGTCCATCAAATGATGAGTATATTTTTTAAAATGTGTTTCTGTATTCATTGGAATACTACTCAGTCATAAAAAAAGATGAAATCCTGTGATTCATAATAACATGGATGGAACTGGAGAACATTACAATAAATGAATTAAGCCAGGCACAAAAAAACAAACACTGCATGAGCTCACTCATAAGTGGAATCTAAACCAGATGGTCTCACAGAAGTTGAGAGTAGAATAGTAATTACCAGACATGAGAGGTTGAAGGTAGGGAAGGTTGAAGAAAGGTTTTTAAACAGATACTAAGTTACAGTTTGGTAAGGGAAATAGGTTCTGGTGGGCTATCTCAGTAGAGTGACATAAATAACAATAATGTATATTTCAGAAAACTAAAAGAAAGAATTTTGAATGTTTTTACCACAAGGAAATGATAACTATATGATAAGATATACTTACATGGTACCCCAGAAATATGTCCCATTTTTACATGTCAATTAAAAACTTAGAGAAAATTCTTGAAGCTGACCTCCTCAACTTGAAACTTCCAAATGATTTGTTTCCATAGAGCTAAAATAACTGATGATATTTCTAAAGGAGACATCAATCATATAAAAATGAGGGTCAGAGAAGCCTTGAATGAAACTCAAGATTTTTATAAGAAATATACCAAGAAAAGTGATTCCTTCATTTTTCTAACAAACCATGCAAATTGCAAATGACTGAGAGGGAAAAAAAAGTCTAGATGAATTTGTCCTTTAAAGGTAGATACTGGTCATTCTTTCAAAGTAGCATTTCATTCCAAACATAAAAATTAAGCTAGTCATTGTTATGTCCAAATTTAGAAACAATTTAATTTCAGGAGGGCAGTATGGAATGAAAACCAGGAATTAAGGCTCCTGTGTTTAGTCTGACACTTGCTGCTAGCTGAATTTAGAGAACTATTTAATTTGGCAAAACACAATAAGTAATTTTTGAATATTTATTGAGCATATACTGTGCATAGTCATGCAAAAGGGAGAAAGACATTTTCCCTAGGACACTTCTAACCTGCAGCAGTCTACATTTTCAAATAACTGCAACATTTGGGGTCTAAATATAAAGAAATTTTATTTTTCGATTGTTACCACCTCAGGATTATTCATACTTTCACTGTATTTCTTTAATGACAAATCAATCTGTTCTTTACAGACTTCAATTCTTTCATTTAGAAGTCTCAAATTCCTATTCAAAGCAAAATTTACCACATGATCTGCCCTCTTATCCTGTCCCCTTTCCTCTTTCTCCACACAAATTCTTCTCTGGAAAGACCAACATGGGTTTGGAGGGGAGACACAGATGTGTTCCCCTTGGGAGGGCAACCAAGGTTACGTTGCTGTCTCTGTCTCCTAGTTTAACTCATGTTTAATGGCTTATTGAGAAAGAGAAAGGAACTGAAAATGTCCCTTTGTCCATCCAAAGGACCAATTATAATCAGCTCCCCCAGTGCTAATGGATACTTATAAAACCTAACTATATTTTCTGGCTGGTTCTCTTTGGACAGTCCTCGTTGTTCATTCTTTTGAGGGACCCAATGTTTTTTCATCCAATTGTGCTTCCCTGAAAGATTTTGGTCTCCAATTTCATCCCATTGGGGCCTTTGGTGTTATGCAATATCCATCTTTCACCTGCCTCAAACATTGGCCACTCTAGAGAGTAACCATTTCCCCCCTCTGATTCAGCATATCACTATGCCTTCTCTCACCATCTCTCACTTCTCCCTTAACACTGGGACAAATTGGCAGCTTAGGATTAGACTTTCAGCTAGGGAAAATGGCAGCCTATGCAAATGAGCACATGACCAAACTGGAAGAATGAATCTTCTAAACTCCCACTCCCTTAACTATATGCAGAAAACCAAATGAGCACACCCTTCATCATTCCCTCAGGAGGGAAGGTGATGATGTATGCTCCCCTCACAAATACTGCACCCTCCTCTTGCTCCCTGAAATCTTTTGCTCAACATGTTAAAGGCCACTCTTCCACTATCCCACTGAAGCCCATCTATCTCATCTATGATGGGCCACTGGAGTCTTGCAGTGAAAAATGAACCCTCTTTCAGCTCAGACAATGATCATTTAGTAAAAAATCCTCCAATCTTGGCCCTGTCCAGCAAAGTCTAGAAAAATACAAATAATTTAAACAGTACCTTCTGTTACATCATTCCCTCGAAATTTTTCTCCAAGGTTATAATTTAGTAATCCCACTCAAATAAGGCAGATATCCCTTTTAAACAATTGGCAATTATCACCATTAATGTTCTTTATCTGGTAGGCAAATCAAAGCAATCAAGCCAAGAAGCAAGATAAAAGCAATCTTCAAATTATAATAAACATTGTAAAAATTATTAACTTCCAGTTTAGATGGAAACAATAAATTAAAGAGAACAAACTTAAAGCATGTGATGTCTTTGGAAATTTCAATGTATACGATTTAAGAGTTTTCTGAAAATTGGTGCTTGCTGAATTTTAAACTTGTCTTGGCAAAATAAAGAATTAATGTACTTGGGGCTGGTGTAGCTCAGTGACAAAACACTGTGTGATCACGGGGTGTGATCCTTAGCACCACATAAAAATAAACAAACAAATAAAAAGTATTATGTCATCTACAAATAAATTTTAAAAATAAGAATTAATGTGATTGCCCAAATGTGCTGCTAAACACTATTTTATTTAAACTATGAATTACATATAAGACACACCTTATTTTAATAATTTCTTTGAGCCGGGAGCAATGCCACATGCCTATAATCCCAGTGGCTCAGGAGGTTGAGGCAGGAGGATAGAGAGTTCAAAGCCAGTGTCAGCAAAAGCAAGGGATTAAGCAACTCAGTGAGACCCTGTCTTAAATAGAAAACAAAATAGGGCTGGGCATGTGTCATAGTGGTTGAATGCCGGAGTTCAATCCCCAGTTTCCCCCTCAAAAAACAAATTTTTTTCTTTGATTTTCAATGATTTCTGCATTGCATTATTTAATTCTAGTTGTTAACTTTTGGTTAATATTAGATTCAATTCCTTTCCATTTTTAATAGAAAATAGCTATTAAAATTGTGCCTTATTTTAAAAAAATTATTCTTTAGTAATTGAATAAATTACTTACTAAACATGAACCATTCCATTAACAAAGTAAAAGAAAACTAATACCAGCTTATTTTCAAATATCAATGCATATTTTGTAGTTTTCTTTAACAAGCAAGAGTGAAAACAGAAGCAAAATGTTAAACTAAACTCCAGTGCCAAGTACTTAATCAGTCTTAGTTTATAAAAAACTCTAAGCAAATATATAATACATTTATACCTACACACAATTCTCTTACTGCATTGCTTGAAATATGAGTGATATTATTATTTATGAAGAATTTTTAAGAGAACAATGTCTTCATGAATGGTTATTCACTAACATCGACTTATCGAAACACCAGTATTCTTTCTTTTATGCATTCTACATATAGGTTCCCAATTTGGAATCTAATGTAGGAAATATTTCAATCAACATTCTTGGGAAAAAGGAGAGAAAACTCAAATGTCAGATTATTGAGGCTGCTGGAACCACAAATGTAATTTTCAGACCTGAAAAAAATAAGAGCAGAAGCCCTTGAGGTGTTAGTTCTGTGTTATCAAATTCATTAGCAAAGATATTATATGAGATAAAAAAAAGTTATGCTATCACAGTTTAACAATTAACCAACATGGTTAAGCAATTTATCAGTTTAACATTTGTTTGAGACACCTTAAAGAACAAATTGTATATAATTCTTATAAATTGTTTGTGGTTGAACCTATAATAGCTCTCTCATGAATGTACCCCATATCTCTGATTTAGAGAATTCATGGTTTCATTATACCTTTTTCAAAGTTTGTGTTCATACAAATGTTTCACTGTACTTTCTCTTGAGAATGTTACAACCAATTTCCATCCTTGTGTTCAGGTGCAAGAGTGGAGAAGCAGCATGTAAATGCTCTGTACACATAAAGTCTCTCTGTTTGGGATTGTATGCTCAATTATAATATTTTTCCAAATGATAAGGAAACACATTGGGACTACCTAACCAATGCATAGCAAATATTTGGCATAGAGTAAATATTTATTGAAAAACTAGAGCAATTGAGCAAATAAATGAGTGAAGACTTGATATGTTAAGCTTTAATTCTACCTCCAGTAATAAAATTGCTTTCAGTTCTTTACAGCCATACTACTTACAAAATTTTATTTTTGCTAAAAATGTTCTCATTCTATTTCATTATTTATTTTACCAATTTTACTTAAAATATTTCGTGACCAATTCAGAGGGTAAAAAGTGTGCACACTGATCAATTTCAAAGAATGTATTTCAAGATCTAAACATAATTTCAAAACAGGATGCCCAAAAAATATTTTTCAACATTGGTAAGATGAAGTTTCACATCTGAGGTGGCAAACAAGAACACAGAGGTCTTCTTCTCCACACAAACACTAGATGTAATTAAAAGAAGTTAAAGAAGGT
The DNA here is from genome assembly GCA_020662805.1 of Glaucomys volans. Lineage (NCBI taxonomy): Eukaryota > Metazoa > Chordata > Mammalia > Rodentia > Sciuridae > Glaucomys > Glaucomys volans. The sequence goes on from JAJEJO010000874.1 coordinate 2,289,251, forward strand.
TACATTGTTAAATTTTTGAGATATTATGAGTAATAACCTTGATAATAAAAACCAAGGGGAATAAATGGAAGAAGGAAACAGCAGCTCAGAATACAAGAAAAAGGTCAGAGAGTATATCAGACAAAGGTCAGAACAATTCACCAAGACCTGGCAAAAAAGGTAATGAGGGACATTCTCAGGGGTTAAGTTTCAGCACCTCAGCAAGAGAGGTAGATTGGTGGACCCTACTGACCATCACCGCCTCACCCAGTACAAGCAGCTGTGGCGAGTCTGTCTGGCTCCAGAAGCAGTTCCCCATTACTTTCTTCAAATGCTTCTTTCCCGAGATCCAAGCACGTGGTCTCAGTAAGTGTACTGAATGAATGGATAAAATAAAGCATGATGAAACCATATTTGAACATTCTGGTCATGTGAATTCTAGCCAGGTGAATTTTGATTGGCAGTATGAATTATGTCCGACTACCTGTGTATGCATGTATGTATGCATGTACTTAACTAATTTGCACTTAGATTCCTGAAGGTTGATAATCCTTTCTTTATTAAGTTATTTTGGGTTTACACTGCACCCCATACACACTCCCATGCCCCAGGTGACTGATAATTTACCATGTGAAAGGTGCTTCTGGATTGTCCTCCCTATCACTCAAGTCTACCAACACTGGTTTAGCATGTAGAGTATGCCTTTGCTTTTTGCCAAACTACACGATAATCCTGTGAGCTGTCAGAGAAAGCATCCACACCTGGTATATCTTCCACAGCCTCAGAAAGGTATTAACAGTAACATACGGAACTCATTTCTGCAGAAGAGAGGAAATGTCTCATAGATACCAGGAGCTCAAATCCCAGGGTAAAGCTTCCTGGGTAACTCTTCTTCAGCCTCAGGCAAGATACAGAATTTCCCTCCACTCAGCTTTCTCATCTGCAAAATGGAAGGAATAACAATAGCAACTTCCTCATGGGGTTAATAAAGCTCCTAAAATAGTCCCTGACAATGAGTGTTTAATGAATTGTAGCTATTATTAGTTAAAATGAATTCTAGGAAAAATAATTAAAACGTTCAAAGAGGATTTTGCTCATTTCTGTTTTGATCAAATGTCTTTTCTGTTTTCACTGATCTAGGCTAACTCTTGCAAGGCTTCTGCTCCTCTGCTTTACTGTCTGATAGGACTAGGGGTCCAGCAAGAAGCCCTCTGACTTCTGAGCTTCAGTTCCTTTATCTCTAGAAAAGAACAAAAAGACTGTGTTCCTGAAAGTGGGCAACATTCAGATTGCCCAATTTTAATTGCCCATCATGAACACTCATTTTATCTACAGCTCACTTCTATAAATTCTAGGATGCTGAAATTGTGTAAATCACATTTTCTTTGGTGGGTTGACTTCCATCTCCTGTTATTGCTCTTTCTCTCCATTCCCAGAGACCTTTGAAACAGCACCACTCGATGAACAAGAAAAGTGAGTTAAGCTGTTAATTGAGAGTGTCCATATCAATTTTTTCTGGGGATATAAAGGAGTCTTCTTTGCTGCTTCAACATCAGTCATCGTGATGTTACTCTGTCTCAAATTGTTTCTCTTTTAAAAGAGCATAATATCAATTTCATAGCCCACAGGGGATGTGAGAAAAATTAATGAAATTATATAGAACAGTTAAAATTTAATAAAAACAAAGAGGGCTTGGATTGTAGCTCAGTGGTAGAGCACTTGCCTAGCATGAGTGAGGCACTGGATTCAATCCTAAGCACCACATGCAATAAATAAATCAATAAAGGTAGTGTATCCATCTACAACTAAAAACAATTTTTAAAAAACAGTTAAAGAGCTCAGTAAAAAGGAAACATATGAGACTGGGGTTGCAGCTCAGTGGTAGAGTGCTTGCCTAACGTGTGGTATGGCCAGTAAACATTAAATATAATATTCCAACAAATGGAGGATACTGGGCTCCAAGCCTTCTTATATGTTGTTTTGACACATTTTGTACAGAAAAAGGAAGATTGTATGTATAGGAAATTTAGGACTATTTAGAAACCCTTCTAAATTTCTGCTACAAAAATGTTTTAGTGTTATTCCTCCATCGCTGAATAAAATACAATTGAAAACTATTGCAGGAATCTGTGTTCTTGTCATTTTTGTAAATAAAAGAATCTTACAAACCATGTTTTGGAAAAATATTTTAGGTCACTCCATTCTTACGCTAACATGTGAGTCTGATCCCATATTCTATTTTCTGGTCTTTTACTCAGAATGTTTAAATTTTTTTCAGGGTTTTTTTCCAGCTCATCCTGACAGACTCCTATCTTCCAATGTATCTTTCTATGTTTTAAATACCACAAGCGTCTTTTCAATCCCTTTTGAAGAACTGCTTTCTGAGGACAGCAGCATTCTGTTGTTTACGGAACAGTGCTGGTTTATATATGAGTTTGGTTTCCAGTGTTTACCATAAGCCTTAGTCTGGGAATCAACGCTATTCTGTATCTAACACAAACAAAGCTCTTCTTACAGACCTCGGATTGAGTCTTTTCTACCATCTTAAATATCACCAAGGAAGCTCCCCAGAAACAAGATGTTTCCTTTTTGAACATTCAATGAAAACTCTGTAAGATTTAACTGAAAATAATAGTGTTGACCTTGATATCTGATAGGAATGAAGCAAAGTTTGGAGAGTTCCCAAACAACAAACTAGGCCAAAAAGTGCTAACACTTCTGTTAAGTAAAGATACTTCTCCATGTCTCTAAGAGCTCTTTTCACAAACTATTTGTTGACATCCATTTCACTTTTTAATAACTTGTGCTATGCTGATTCTATTTCAGAAAGGAGAGTTCCATAGCCAACAATCAACAGCTTGCAAATGCTGTTTTTCTTCACTGAAAAAAAAAAACTGAAATAAAACTGCAGTTTTCCAGAAATGTGTTCAAATTTATATAGATGTTTACTTATAACTTTCTTGCAAATTTTATTTATTGCTAAAATACACAAAATCGATCATCTTAACCATTTTTAAGTTTAAAGTTCAGAAACATAAAGTACACTCACATAGTGCAGCCATCAGCACCACCCATCTCCAGGACTGTTTTTATCTTGCAAAACTGAAAACCTATGTCCATTAAGTAATGTTCAGTATTTCATCCCCACCCCATCCCCACTGGCAGCCATCAATCTACTTTCTGTCCCCATGACTTTGACTACTCCAAGTACTTAAGTCAAATCATATTGTATTTATGTGCTTGTGACTGGCTTACTCACTTAGCATAAACTTCTCAAGTTTCATCCACGTTGTTGCATAGGTCAGACTTTCTTCTTTTCTGTTTTTGTGTCTCTTTCATACTTCATATACCCATTCAACTGTTGATCAACACTTGGCTGTGTCTGTGTTTTAGCTACTGTGATCAGTACTGCTTTGAACATGTGATATGAATTTCTCTTCCAGACTCTGCAATTCTTTTGTGTGTATACCTGAAGTGAAATATCTGGATCACATAGTATTTCCACTTCTAACTTCTTGAGGAGCTGCCATACTGGTTTACATAGCAGTTACATCATTCTATATTTCCACCAACAGGCTCAAGCATTCCAATTTCTCTACATCCACACTACTACTTGTTATTCTATGTGTTTCGCTTGTGTTTGTATAGCAGACATGAGGGGGAGGTGTTATCTCTTTGTGCTGTTTCATTCCACTAGTGATTAGTGGCATTAAACATTTTTTTGCTATGCTTTCTTACCACTTATATATTTTCTTTGGAGAACTGTCTGTTCAAGATTTTTGCCCATTTTTTAATTGGGTTATTCTATTGTTGAGTTTTAGGTATTGTCTATACATTCTGCATATTAATCCTTTAGTAGACATGTTATTTGCAAATATTTTCTCCTATACCATAGATTTCCTTTGATTCTGTTGACAGTGTCTACAATGTCATCATAAAAAGGTATCAGTGTAAGTAACATAATTTTTCCTCGAGATAAAATCAGCAGTGAGGTTGGGATCATTCCAAACTTGGACTGGAAGTCCTTCAAATCTATTCTTTACTGCTGGCTAATTGACCATTCTGATTGGTGTCGGCCACATGGGAGGACTTTGTCTTGCTGGGTCTCCTTGAGTGCTGTTCATGTGACTTTTTGGTTTTGTATTACCTCTTTTGAGCGCTGGAAAGACTATTCTAAGAGAAGATTGTGTCATGTCCTACCCCCACTAACACCTTGCAGGATAATTCTTCCCAACCATGATGCCAGAAAGTGGGGGGTTATCATGTATCACTCCCTGGGACCCAAAGTCACTAAACCACTGTGAATTAGCTAATTCTCAGTCTACCTGTGACTTATGCAATAGTAGGAAGAACTTCTAAAGAGAGCTGGGGTTCTTCTATTGCTGAGTCCCACTAAGTGCACGTGACTGAGTGCTCTGCTAGAAAGTTGAGGGGGTAGGTGGGCTGCAGGATGGGTGGTTGACCACTCTACACCCTTAGATGAGTTTTTGAATTGCATTTGGGGGAAAAATAATTTTATGTCCTTGCTCTCAGCCTAGTGCAATCCAGGTCTGAGAAAGTCCATCATGATGTGAACAAGGCTTCATGTTGCCCAGCTTTTGGCCTGTTCTTTCTGCATACTTTGCTGCTGTGTCTGTTCTTTCCTGACCCTATGGGTTATCACAGATTCCACTCATGGTGGTTCAATGTAAAAGTTGAAAAAAATATTTAAAGGGAGGAGCAGTTTCTGTTGCTCTCCCTAAAACACTGAGTTTTTGTAGGTCATCCCATATTATAAATTTCATAATCGATATGCTTGAGCACCTTCAAATGCTGCTATGGACTTACTACTGTCTACCCTTAAATTGTTAGGAAATATAAATTAAAGGCATATTTGAGGTCACTATTTCCCTCTCAGTAGTAAACTTTATCAGCTCTCCTGATGATTGAGACTCCCTAAAAAATGTTATCAGCAACATGGGCCACTTGGAACCACCTGGTATTTGTCAGGTTAACATTCAAGGAGAAAGAAAGAAATTTGAGCCACCCACAGATACAAGTCATTAGAAAAGGTTTTATTGAAGGGAAGAAGAAGAAGAAGAGGAAAAAGAAGAAGGAGGAGGAGGAAGGAGGAGGAGGAGGATGGTGGTGGTAGGAAGAGGAGGGGAGAAGGAGGAGGAGGAGGGGGAAAGGGAAGAGGAGGAGAAGGAGGAGGAGGAGCAGGAGGAGGAGGAGGAGGAGGAAGAAGAAGAGGAGGAGAAGAAGGAGGGAAACTAATTATCATTGTCCTGAGGACAAGATAGGGGCCATTAGGAAGAGGTGGCCAAGAGTCACCAAGCCCCTTCCTGTTCCTTTTTGTTTCTTTTTTCCTCCTTCCAGCCAGAAACAGAAACTAAATTCCAGGATTTAGGCAACTCCAAAACTAAAATAGAAAAGGGGAAAAAATGAAGTGGAAACAGCCACTTTTTTTTAATTTGGCAATAAACCCAAAAAGTTTTAAAAGAAAGTGGGGAGGGGGACTTTAAACCTGAGCACCAAGCAAATGCCAGGTGGAGCAAACATAAGGCTAGTCCTAGTTTATTTCCTTATTGACTAAAACAGCAACCACTAACAAACTCTCAGCACATGGGGGAGAAAATAACAGATAGTCGAATAAATTGTATACACATACACAACATTTTAATACAAATGTATGATAAATTACTTACACAACATACAACTAAAATGAAGTACCATCATTTAATCCAATCCCCAATCAAGAATTTATATCAAAAACTCATCCACTAACTAATCTAAGTAAACAAAGATTAAAAACATGTTCATTGAGGACTCAAGATGGCAGCCTAAGGCAAGGGTGCCTGTCTCAGCAGCTCCTCAACGCCAGACTTACAAAGCTTGAAGATGGCTAACTAAAGAACTCACCAAAACTTAATACTGAGCTGGAAAACAAACAAACAAAAAATCTATAAAGTCACAGAGGTCAGAAATGCACACAGAAATAATATGTCAGAGAAGCACCAGGATGGGCACCACCAGCCTGGATGCCAGCAGCAGAAGTGAAAGGGAGGGGCAGTACACACAAAGGAGATGGCATGGCCAGCAATAAAGAAATTAAAAAATAAAGAATTGACTTGGATAATCTGCGGATTAAAGAGGAAGGCTGATTTTAATAGAGAGAATTAGTAGGGGAAGTGAATCAGTGAAAGCAAGTCCAAAAATAACTCCCAGGAGAGGGGAAGCATTTGGAGAATGGAAAAGGGCTGCTGGGCTTACAGAAGCTGCCCCAGTGACACACTTGTCTGCTGGGAAAAGCACGTGCTTACCTACCAAAGAAGGTGGCCACCCAATCCACTCATGCTGCCTGCCTGCTTCCTGAGGCTGGAAAAAAGCAGCCACTCCTGCTACCAGAGAAAGCAGGACCCGCTGGGCACCTGCAGCCAGGGAAAGTGAGTGCTCCCAGACTGTCACACTCCCACCACCTGCAAAAGCGCCAGCCCACCTATCCCTCTCCGGCCACCAGGAGACCCCTGGTGCTGACTAAAAAATTGCCAGAAGGCATCTGAAACAAAGAAACTGAAATAGGCCAAAGAAAAGTTTGCCTGTACTTTTCAGGCTCTGGATCCCAAGGGAGAAAGCACCCACCATTGTTGGCACCAGAGCAGACAAACAGGAGCATCTGCCCTCCTTGGCAGATATCCAGTATTTCATATTGATAGAGACGAAGGTGATATCTGTAGAGGTTTTGTCCCTACACTTTAAAAGCGGATTTTACCAGAGACTCTAGAGATCTAGACATCCTGCAGAGACCAGCATCGCCCTCCAATAGAGGGTGTAGAGCAATTCTCAAATAACCACACAGAAAGTTCCAAAGTTCAATTTAGGCTAAATCACAATTACTGGAATCTCCGATTTAGAACTCCACAACAACCCCACCATGGAAACATAATTTGTCAACACCCAAATTGTGCTACCCAACTGTATTCCAAGAGACTGGAATTGAGACTTATTACAACCAGATTTGTCTCCTCGCCACAAAGGATGACAGCTCAGAGAGGAACACAGAGGTGTGGGCTTAACAACCCCAACCCTCAACCCAAGGGTTAAAAAGCCAAAAACAAATACAGAGAATGAAAGGTCATTCCTGTTGACAGTTTTGACGACCCCCGCAGAAATAATCTTTCTATTTCTCAGTGGGATATTTATTATTTTCTCTCCTTATTTCTTTTCTTTTCTTCATACTGTCATTGTTAAACATATTCTTTTTCTTCTTCTATTTTATTAAATTTTAACATCATTTCATTACATTATATTACTTTTGGCTTTTTTTCTATTATGTATTGTGGGACTGCACATGGGTGTGTGTGGGGGGACTGTATGCATTCTACATGGATAAGTTCAAAAACAACGGATATTCATGTAATTTCACTTTCATATTAATCGCTTCCTTCTACACCTGTTTATTATTCAGCCTTGATTTATTTTAGGTGGGATTCAACTATACACATGTTTGAGCTGTTTTGATCTCACAGTTTCTGGTTTGTCCATACTTCAGTTCTCATCCCTCTTATTTTCCCTTCATTATCATCTTACCCCACCAACAATCAAATTTTCCTGTCCTCAAGTTTTCTCTTTTTCTGTTTTCTGTAAATATTTTATTCCTTCTTCTTTATAGCCAACATCTGCTACCTAACACCAGCCTAGCTCAAACTTTCTCTCACCTTCCTACCCTATTCACTCATTGCTTAAGAAATTGTAATTCCACTAAATAATAGAATTATATAGTTTGTGTAATTCATAACCATTCATGTTGTTGTGATAATTAATACAATTGATGACATAGTAGGCATCAGATGCTAAATGCCTGATATAGTCCACAGTTTTGTACAGATGTTAAATGTTGACCTCACCATTCTTATATAGGTAGCAATTAGTATTTCAGATTTCAAAGTAGACACTGTACATTTATCTCAAAACTATATACCTGTGGCTGACATTAATGCTACTTCTGGCTTCCCCCACCTCCAAGAAGGATTGGAAAGTGATTTGAAACTCTCAAGATCATAGAGTAGAGATCCTGCTGCCTCAAGAAACATTCACGATCAGCCAAGTAACAATGAATCTCACCCCGCATGATCCAGTGCCACCTGAACCTTAACATTATTTCTATTCATAGAATTGGAGAGACAAAAATTCCAAACTAAAACCAGGCCCCAAGGAAGTACAACCAAAAGAGAACTTCAGGTCCTCCCACCTTAACATATACTCATATATCAAATACAGAGAAAAATCCTAGAATAAAACAAACTATACGCATAAGGATATATGTGTAAAAGAGAAAGGCAAATCTATCTCAAATGATGCTGAAATCCAAGACCTCTAGAAACACAAGGAAACAGGCAAACAAATCTCCCCTCCAAATTTACAGTCACTCAACAAAAGATCCCACAGACACAGAAGAGGATGAAATTCAAAAGAAAACTTATAAAAATCTGATTATTAAAATGTTCAGTATTTCCAGAAATATGGCTCAGTGGTAGAGAGTTTTCCTGGCATGCATGAGGCTCTAGGTTCAATCCTCAGCACTGGATCCCCACCAAAAAAATGTTCAGTGAACTAAAAGAAGATATAGGGAATAAATTAAGAGAGCAAATAAAGGAGATTAAAGATCATTTCAATAAAGAAATAAAAATAATGAAAAGAAACCATTCAGAATTCCTAGAAATGAAAGATACAATGAATTAAACATAAAATTCACTTGAGAGCATCGCCAAAAGTTTAGATAGATCACCAAAAGTTTAGATAGATCACCAAAAG